>PITA01018397.1:0-40474 GCA_004023965.1 Spilogale gracilis
TCTATGCTACCTAATGCAATCTGCACATTAATGCAATCCCTATCAAAATACCATCAACTTTTTTCAAAGAAATAGAACAAATTATCCTAAAATGTATATGGGACCAGAAAAGACCCTGAATAGCCAGAGGAATGTTGAAAAAGAAAACCAAAGTTTAGGCATCATATTCCAGACTTCAAGCTCTATTACAAAGCTGTACTCATCAAGACAGTATAGTAATGGCACAAAAACAGACACATAGATCAATGGAACAGAATAGAGAGCCCACAAACTCCATGGTCAACTCATCTTCAACAAAGCAGGGAAGAGAAATGCCCAATGGAAAAAAGACAGTCTCTTCAACAAAAGGGGTTGGGAAAATTGGACAGTCACATGCAGAAGAGTGAAAATGGGCCATTTCCTTACATCACACACAAAAATAGACTCAAAATGGATGAAAGACCTCAATGTGAGACAGGAATCCCCCAAAATCCTTGAGGAGAACACCAACAGCAACCTCCTCGACCTCAGCCATAGCAACTTCTTCCTAGAAACATTGCCAAAGGCAAGGGAAGCAAGGGCAAAAATGAGCTATTGGGACTTCATCAAGATCAAAAGCTTTTGCACAGCAAAGGAAACAGTCAATAAAACTATAAGAAATCCGACAGAATGGGAGAAGATATTTGCAAATGACATATGAGATAAAGGGCTAGTAACCAAAAATCTATAAAGAACTTACCAAACTCAACACCCAAAGAACAAATAATCCAATCAAGTAATGGGCAGAAGACATGAACAGACATTTCTGCAAAGAAGTCATCCAAATGGGCAACAGACCGCGAAAAAGTGCTCAACATCACTCAGCATCAGGGAAATACAAATCAAAACCAGTGCGATACCACCTCACAACAGTCAGAAGGGCTAAAGTTAACAAGTCAGGAAATGACAGATGTTGGTGAGGATGCGGGGAAAGGGGAACCCTCCTACATTACTGGTGGGAATGCAAGCTGGTTTAGCCACTTTGGAAAACAGTTTGGAGAGTCCTCAAAAAGTTGAAAACGGAGCTACCCTATGACTCAGCAATTGTACTACTGGGTATTTACCCTAAAGATACAAATGTAGTGATCTGAAAGGGTACGTGCACCTCAATGTTGGTAGCAGCTATGTCCACAACAGCCAAACTATGGAAAGAGCCTAGATGTCCAACAACAGATGCATGCATAAAGAAGATGTGATATATATATACAATGGATTACTATGCAGCCATCCAAAAGAACAAAATTCTGCCATTTGCAATGATGAGGATGGAACTGGAGGGTATTATGCTGAGTGAAATAAGTCAATCAGAGAATTACAATTATCATATGATCTCTCTCATCTGAAGAATTTGAGAGGCAGTGTGGGGGTTTTGGGAGGGAAGGGATGGAAAAAGGAAACAAGATGGGACCGGGGAGGGAGACAAACCATAAGAGACTCTTAATCTCAGGAAACAAACTGAGGGTTGCTGGGGGGGTGGGGGGCAGCGAGGGTGGGGTAGGGTGACTGGGTTATGGACCATATGTGCTATGGTGAGTGCTGTGAATTGTGTAAGACTGATGATTCACAGACCTGTATCCATGCCACAAATAATACATTATATATTAATTTAAAAAAAATAAAGAAGCAGATGCCAGTAGAGAGCAATAGATGACAATAGAGTGATTCCCTGGAAATGAAAGAGAAAATGTAGCAACCACAAAATTCCAAAGATAACATTAACAACAATAAATACAATAATAATAGTTAAATCGTTTTAAAGTATTTGTTGTTTACCTGTCAATGTGATTTATACATATTCGATACTAATTCTTCTAATATATAGATAAGGTATTAATATTAGCTTATTTTGCATGCAGTGAAACAGGTTTAAAGTGGTCAATCAACTTTCAAGATCACACAGGTACTAAGTGGCAGAGAAAGACTTTGAACTCAAGTTTCTGACTCTAAATCAGAATGCTTAATTCTTAAAGAAACAATTATACTGGTAAGAATACTTACCACATGCAGCATATTAGTCTGATTCAACAGTAGTATGTTTTATATAATTATATGTTATAGAACTATGATAATTAATGATAGTATGTGCTATATAACTATTATCTATTAAGTTATATAAACAGAAGTTATTATTCAGTTAGGAAAACCATTCACTCCAGTTGTCCTTTGCTTACTTCTTCCCTCTTTTCCCAGTGTTACAATTCCGCAAGGCTCTGTCCTAGGTTCACTTAACCTGTTTTCTTTTTCTGTCTCTTTAGCTAACCTCTTCTCGGGGATTCAAAAATCATTTTTGCCAGTGACCCACAATCAATTAGAATTCATAGATCCAGGCACCTGAGTGGCTCAGTTGGTGGGAGACTGCCTTCGGCTCAGGTCATGATCCTGGAGACCCGGGATCGAGTCCCACATCGGGCTCCCTGCTCAGCGGGAAGCCTGCTTCTCCCTCTCTCACTCCCCCTGCTTGTGTTCCCTCTCTGGCTGTGTTTCGCTCTGTCAAACAAATAAAATCTTTAAAAAAAAAAAAAAAAGAATTCATAGATCCAAACATCTTCCAAGTATCTCTCCTTGATATCTCACCAAGCATAGCAAAGTTATCATGCCCAAAAGTTAATCCAACTCAAAACCTGATTGAATTCCTGTTGCCATATTTCAGTAAATGATCCCTCCATCTATCCAATTTTTCAGGCCATAAACCTAGAAACTAAACTTTTACTTCGTCTTTGTCATTTCTAATGCACTGTCCACCACCATGTCTTGTTTATTCCACCTGTACATATATTGCTGGTCCATCCATTCATCATTTTCCCCATGCTCTCTGCATTATCCCTTAACTGGATTATTGCAATGACCTCATAATCAATCTCATTTTTGTTTATCCTATCACCTTTAATTCAATCTTCCTCCTTAGCAGCAAATATCTTTATAAAACCTAAATTGCTTTTAGCATCCCTTTACTTTACCCTCTCCATGTCTTCTCATAATTAATAATAGAGTTCCAAACTCTTTACCATTATGTACAACTCCCTGCATGCTCTGGATTTTGTATACTTCTCCAGCCCTACCTGTCGCCACTGACAGCCTGTCACACACATTAGTTATATCAGTCATCATACAATTCTTCAAGGGAAACTTTGCACAGTATTTCTCTCTCCTCTACTTTTCTCCATGCTAGTACAAAGCATCAACATGCCATCTTAGATTTTTAATTTTTCAGAGTCCTTCCCTGATCTCTTGATCTAAATTTGATTTCCCTGTTATATTCTTATGGCACAACACATTTTGTAATTATGTATTTATGTACTTTTCGTGCTTGTGTAATTTTTAGTCCTACACTTCAGGAGTGAAAGTTTAGGTCACCCTATGATTTGAATACCCAGAACAGCTGAAGTGCTTATTCAGTAAGCTCCCACAAAATACCCTTTATCAGAATTCGCTATCAAGTCAATGTTGTAACAGCTTTCTTTGCCTGTTAGTTGATTGCAGGAGAATCCCAAAGTGGCCAGGGAAATCTCTAATTCCAGGTCAGTGGGATCAGTGTTGTGTTCTCTGTAGGAAACATTCCTTTCTTGGAAACTAAAACCTCTCAACTAACACAATCCAAATATGTAGCAATAGGAAGAAAAGTTTGGCATGTAAGTCTTAAGAAATAATAGTGAATGAAGTCACTCTTCCTTTCTCACACCTTGATTCCCACATCCATGTGTTCTGGCCATGGGGAAAACTGCATCATGCATCAGTCACTGGTTAAATATATATACCCCATTTCCATGCATGATAACACCAAAAGACTGTAGACATTACAAAATTCCAATGAGGATAAATCATTGATCTCTCAATGATTTTTAAAAGAAGGGCTAGCCTGTTCCCATGGAATGTGTGTCATAGTTGGGACTTAATATTGGTGTCTGGCTGTTGATATACTATGCGCTTAGCAGTACAAGTGGCCAGATCAATCTGAGGGAGAAGAATCTCTACTTTGAGCAGGCATAATCTCCTTCCATGTCATTATGTACATTTTATTCTTCATCCCATTAAGCAAGCACTAGCATTGAAAAGGAAAATAAGCACACTGGTCCAAAGAGCAGGTCATGTCATTCACCTTGATTACTGAAAGCCCACTGTAGTGGGTATGCTTTGGTGAACCTCCATGGGAGTCACAAATATCCTCAACAATTTGCATGTATTCCAATTTCCAAGGATGTGTCTCTTCCCCATGCCTCCTTGTCACGATTTCCCAAATGTGTTTTTTCCAGGCCCTTGACCATTTGGATAAACTGTTAGCTATTTATCTTGGATCCACATAGATCTTTTATTCTGCCCATATCTCTTTCTAGACAAAGAGGATGACAAGATATAATGCTTGATATTCTGCCACCTTGAAGAATTTTCATTCCCCATTGTCCTTCTGAACCACTCCTAAGTTAGACTAATGCTGAGCATTGAATTCTAGCTGCTGCCTGAATATTATGCAAAACCATCTACAAACCAAACCTGATTTTGTTCTTTCTAAGTCAGGATTCACCCCAGGAGGCACAGGGATGGGTTGAGTGAGAGATATCAAGGCAATAGGAATAAGGGCAATAGAGAGTTTAAGCACTTGCACTTCACATTCAAGTGTATTTAGGGTTCTAGAGCCTAATATGACATAAATGAACTTTCACCTAATGAGAGAATGTTGTTGCTTATCCCATTATTGCTTGCTGGTTCAGGTAACACCCATTTTATGACAAGCAGCTTAGATTAATGTTACTTGTTGTATGGTCAAGGCCCAATATCAATCTGAGATTTGTCTCAAAAAGAAAATTATTATTTGTGAAAAGAGTATAGCTTTGCTTCAAAACCTTAAGGGTCTGTGGTGCAATTCTCGTGGGAACTGCAAAGGCTTCCAAAAAGTATACACAACTTCTGTAGACACTTTAACACAATTGGATCCACAAGGTCACAAGGTTAAAGTAGAACAGCTCACATAGTACCTTGAAGCATTTCTAAAGCCTTCTTTTGCTATTTTCCCCACTCAAACCAACACCCTAATGAATCACTCAAAAAATGGTTATTCTGGGGCACCTGGGTGGCTCAGTTGGTTAAGTTTCCAACTCTTGATTTTGGCTCAGATCCTGATCTCAGGGTTAATGGATCCAGCCCCATGTTGGGCTCTTTGCTCAGCAGGGAGTCTACTTGGGATTCTCTCTCTCCCTCTCCCTCTATCCCTCTCTTTTGAACATGCTCTCTCTCTTTCAAATAAATAAATAAATCTTTAAAAAGTGATTATTCAGACATGGTATATTTTACCTCCTGAATCCAAAGGGTAGTCTGTTCTTTTCTTATTGGAGGGCACAGATTCAACAATTTGTCTTTCACTTCGAATGAGACACATAAATATTTCCAGACTACTAAAACTCTAGAACCTTCAACCACATACAGAATCCTTGAAACTTTATGAGAGTTTCTGAGATATTTATTTCCTATTTCCTCTTTCCTAGATCTAATCAGCATGATGTCATCAATGTAGCAGACCATCAAGACAATGATGTGGTATAGGAAAACTAAGGTACTTTTACATCACATTATTAAAAAAAAAAAGCCACTTGAAGTCTTGCAATCCTATACAAATTTTTGGATCAGCTTTTCCACTTCTGAAAAAAAGGCCACTGAGGTTTTGATAGGGATTGGATTGACTCTATAGATTGCCTTGGGGAATATTCCAATTTCGATAGTGAAGTCTTTCAAAGCATAAACAAATAATAAAATTTCCATTTATTAAGGCCTTCATTAGTTTATTTCAGCAACATTTTGAAATTTTCAGAATGTAAGTCTTATACCTCTTTGGTTAATTTCATTCATAAATATTTTATTTTTACAATGTAATTGTAAATGGAATAATTTTCTCAGGTTCCTTTTTGGACTGTTCATTGCCAATATATGGAAATGGAACTGGTTTTTGTGTATTGATTTATTGCCCTACAACTTTGCTGAAATTATTTTAGTTCTAATAGTATTTTTGTATATTACTTAGAATTTTCTAAATATAGGATCATGTTATCTGTTAATAAATATATGTTTGTTCTTTTCACTTTGGTTACCTTTTATTTATTTTTCTTATCTAATTGCTCTGATTAGAACTTCCACTACAATGTTGAATAATGATGGTAAAAGTGGCCATCCATGTCCTGTAGTTTTCAGTATACAGGCTTTTGCAAATATTTTGTTAAACTTTTCCCTAGTTATACATATTCTGATACTATTGTAGATGATATTTTTAATTCCCATGTCTAATTTTTTGTCACAAATATATAAAAATACAACTTAACTTTTACAAATTGTATCTTGTATATTGAGACCTTGTTAAATTCATATAAGCAGTCTAGCAGCTTTTCTATGGATGTTTTAAATTTTTCTAAATCATTATTATGTCATCTGTGAAGACAAAAAGGGTTAGTCTTTTCCAGTCTATATGGTTTTGATTATTTTTTTCTAATTTTAGTACATTGGCTAGATCCTTTACTATTTTATATAAAAATGATGTCGAGTGGACCTCCTTGACATGTCCTTGTTTATCAGTGGGAAATCATTCAGTATTTTACTAGTAAGCATTACATTAGATATAGGTTTTCATAGATTTGCTTCATCCATTTGAGGAAGTCCCCAGTAGTTCCTTAGTTGATGGAACTCTATCATGTATGATGGTGAAACTACATCAAATTACTTCTCTGCATCTATCAAGATGATCATATGTGTTTTCTCTTTTACTATGTTAATGTGGTGGATTACATTTATTGATTTGCTTTAAGCCATTGTTTTCCTGAGATAAATTCTAATTTGTAATGACATTATCAACTCCGTTATGTTGCTGGATTTGATTTGCCTATTATTTTGCTGGGTATTTCTTTATCTATACTCAGGGGAGATACTGACCTTTAATTTTATTTTTCATATGTTTTTGTACCATATTAATATTGGTATCATAAACTGGAAGTTGTTTCCTTTTTTATTTTATGGAAAAAAGATTAATGCAAAATTTGTTTTATTTTTTCTCCAAATGTTTGATAGAATTTCCTTCAAAGCCATTTAAGTCTTGAGTTTTCATTGTAGAAAGCATTTTAACTATGAATTCAGTTTTTAATAGATACAGGACTATTCAGTTTTTCTACTTCTTCCTGAAACAATTTAGTACTTGTGTTTTTTCACTGAATTTGTGATTATTTAATTTATTGGCATAAAGATGTTCATCATAATCCTTTGTTGTACTTTTATATCCTACAGAATCTGTAACTCTTTCAATTTCACTTCTGTTATTGATTATTTATATTTTCTCTCTTTATTTTCTTGATCAGTCTATGTAAAATGTTAGTCTAACTAGTGTCAATTAGGTAAAATTATAACATAAGAGTATTATACAGTATTCATTCTCCTCCACTCATTTTTAAGCTATTTTGCCATACTTGACTTCTAACTACTTAATGCCATAACATAATTATTATACATTTTCCTTGAGTAATAATTTATCTTTTATTTTTTTAATATTTTATTTATTTATTTGACAGCAAGAGAGAGCAGAGAGGAGAGGCAGAGGGAGAGGGAGAGAGTGAATCTCAAGCAGACTCCTTGCTGAGCATGGAGTCAAACATGGGGCTCAATTTCATGACCCTGAGATCATGACCTGAGCTGAAATCAAGAGTTGGAACCTCAACTGACTGAACCACCAGGCATCCTTCAATTATCTTTTAGAAAAATTAGAAAATAAGAAAAAATTCTTATATATCTTATAAAGGATTTCTTTAACTGTTTTTGTATTGTTGGCCTGCTATAATAAAATTCCTCAACTTGTTCCTCTGAAAATACTTCTAATTTGATTCCCTTTTTGGAGACTATTTTGTGATAGGAAATTTTTTTTTTCCTTTCAACAGTTGAAAGAAGTCACTCCAGTTTTCTGGCATGTGTGCTTCAAATAAAAAGTGCCCATTTCTAGCTTTCTTTCCTTGCATGTTAATAAGTCTTTGTCTCCTAAATGCTTTTAATCACTTTTACTATTTTACTATTTTACACATATTACTATTATGTACTTCATGGGATAAATTTCTTTTTTCTCTTTTCCTCTTTTTTTCTTTCAATGCTGTTTGTGTTCATTGAGTTTCTTGGGTATTTGGATTTACAGTTTTGATCAAATATAAAAAAAAATGGGGGAGGATGCCAAGGTGGTGCCGTTGGTTGAGCATCTCACTCTTGATTTCCACTCAGGTCATTATCTCAGGGTCATGAGATCAAGCCCCACATATAGCTCCCTCTCATCATGGAGTCTTCTTGAGACTCTGCTTCTCCCTGCTGTGCTCTGTCTCTCTCTCTCTCTATCTCAAATAAATAAATCTTTAAGAAATTTTTTATTATTTCTTCAAATATTTTTTCTTCTCCATTCCCAGAATCAAATTACAATATCTTATACTGCTTTATGTTGTCTCAGAGGCCACTAAGGATTTGTTCATTATTTTCAACTTTATCCTTTAAATGCTTCAGCTTGGATTGTTTTATTTCTGCTGCTATTTCTTCAAATTTATTATCTTTTGCAGTGCCTGGTACCTCTTAAGCCCTCCCAGGATTTTTTTTTAACTCTTGATACTGTATTTTTAGCTATAGAAGTTCCATTTGCTTATTGTATAATATCTTCCACTTCTTTTATAATTAAGTTTATGTTTTCCTTTAATCCTTGCATGCATCTATAATTGTTGCTTAAAAATTCTTTTCTCTTAAAAAAAATTTTTTTAAAGATTTTATTTATTTGACAGAGAAAAACACAGCCAGAGAGGGAACACAAGCAGGGGGGAGTGAGAGAGAGAGAAGCAGGCTTCCTGCCTAGCAGGGAACCCGATGTGGGACTGGATCCCGGGTCTCCAGGATCACGACCTGAGCAGTCGCTTAACCAACTGAGCCACCCAGGTGCCCCTTAAAACTTCTTTTGACATAGGGTGCCTGGGTGGCTCAGTGGATTAAAGCCTCTGCCTTCAGCTCAGGTCATGATCTCAGGGTCCTGGGATTGAGCCCCACACCAGGCTCTCTGCTCAGCAGGGAGGCTGCTTCCTCCCTCTCTCTCTTCCTGCCTTTCTGCCTACTTGTGATCTCTCTCTCTGTCAAATAAATAAATAAAATCTTTTAAAAAATTGTTTTTGACAAACAAGAAGCTTTATATAATTAGTATTTAAACTTGATGATTTTGTAGATATGTGTAACACAAGAAACCCTCACCACAATCTATGTCATAAACCGATTCATCACCTACAGAAGTTTCCTCTTGCCCTCTTAGTTAATAATGTTGTTGTTGTTGTTGTTGTTGTTGTTCTTTTGTGATAACCCTTAACATAAGATCAACCCTCTTCAAAAATGTTTAAACAACACAGTATTGTTAACTATGGACACTATGCTATATAGTAGATTTTTAGTACTTAGTTATCTTGTATAACAAAATTTTGTAGCCTTTGTTTTATATTCCCCATTTATCTCTCCCCATAGTCCCTGACAACCATTATTCTACCCTCTACTTCTATGTGTTACTATTTACATTCGACATACAAGTGAGATTATGCAGTATTTGTCTTTTTGTGTCTGGCATATTCCACTTAGCATAATGTCCCCCAGGTTCATCTGTGTTGTTGCACATGGCAGAATTTCCTCTTTTTTTGACAGCTGAATAATATTCTATTGTATGTACCTTCCTTTATCCATTCATCTGTCAATGGCCATCCAGGTCATTTTCCATATACTGGCTGTTGTGAACAATGCTGCAATGAACATGGGAGTGTAGGCATTTTTTTGAGATATAGATTTCTTTTCCTTAGGATATATACACAGTATTTGGATCACTGGATCATACAGTAGTTCTATTTTTAATTTTTTAAAAATCACATGATTTTCCATAATGCCTATACTAATTTACATTCCCACCAATAGTGTACAAGGGTTTCCTTTTCTCTGCATCCTCAGCAACACTTACCTTTTGTTTTTTATAATGACCATTCTAACACTTATCTTTTGTTTTTTTATAATGACCGAATGTGAGGTGATATCATATTGGTTTTGATTTACATTTTCCTGATATGGAGCACCTTTCGTATGTACCTATTTGCTATTTGTATGCATGTCTTTTTTGAAGAAATGTCTGTTCAAGGCCTCCATCTAATTTTTTATGGCAGTGGGAAAACTTAGAGGACCAAAATAGGGAGAGCTCAGCCACATCTACGAAGTTCCCTGCAACTGTCCTAGGGCTGCACACCTACAGGGTGAACACAAAACCAGTTGTCTACAAATTTCAGTTTGTTGCACAACCAATTTAATAGCACCGTGAATAAAAGAAAATTTAAATGTTCAGTATAATCTTTCTACTGTCATTTGTCAGACCATAAGCTCTCTAGGCCCTGTGTAAACTCAGAATTATTCAGTGAAAAATACCTAGTGGCTTTTCATTGCCCAACATCATAGAGTCTCACTTCTGTATATGGAAAAGCTTGATATTAAGGCAGACTCAAGAAAATCCTTGTGTTTAGAATCCTGGAGTTCTCCTGTATATAGCTCCATTCACTCTGGAACACTGCCTCACAAATTCCAGTCGCCTCAACCTACTTAATTCCAATTGCTGTCTCTCAAGACAGTGGAACTGCTATACTCTGCCTGGATTTCTTCTTCCTGCCACATGATACGCAATTTGTTTTCAAGAAGAAAAGGCAATCAAAGGTCATCTGGTCTGTCTCTGTTCTCCCAGTAACTATAATTTTTCCTTGTGGTTTAGTTTCTGGGACCATTTCTGGTACCAAATATCCTCTCAATATTCAGTTAGGAAATCAGATATAATCTAAGCATTTCAAATAAGAATGGATTAAATACAGGTAAGTAAATGACTATTGGAAATGCTGAAAGAATGAACGTCAGGGAAGGTCACCACTCTATTTAAGATTTGCTATTTGTTTTGAGAAAGTTAGGAAGTTGCAAAAAGTATAGCAAACCACAAACATTAATTTTATACATTTCCATCACAAAGACAAGTGACTTGTAGAAAAAAAGCCTGAAGGTCACAGAATTTTCATGTCTGTCGAAGCCTGTGCATTTTTCTGCCACTGTCAGAGGAATAAAAATATTGTATCTTTTTCTCACCTACCTTATATATTGCAGAAATGCTCCTCACTGAAGGATAGAAAGGAGAGTATAGTAAGGGGACACTATTGAGTTTGCAGCAGATAATCAACACAAATAGAGCATTTACTTCAGAACCAAAAGTGACTTTTCAAATCCTAATCTGCCACAATCATGCAAAACCAAGGCAAGTCACATAACCACCTGTGTAGGGGTCTCTTAAGAACACTCTCAGGCTCAGTGATTTCCTGAAGGACTGAAAGAACTCAGAAAAGCTGTTATACTCATATATGGTTTATTATAAGGAAAGAGTATTGACTAAAATCTGCAAAGGGAAATGTGCATAAGGAGTAGTAGAAGTGAAATAAGTTCCAAACTTCTATTTGTCCTCTCTCCAGTGGAGTCACAAGGACAGTACTTAATTCTCCCAGAAACAATGTGTGACAAAATATGTGAAGTGTTGCTAACCAGGGAAATTCACCCAGACCTTGGTATCCCGAGATTCCATTGGAAATCATTGACAGAGGATAAAACACCTACTTGACTAACCTCAGCTACTTAGAACACAGTCTCCCAGTCAAAGTGATATGGAGTGGTGCAAATCTCCGGACACACAAAACAGGATTCACCAAAATCACATTGCTTACATAAATTAACTGTAGGTATGGCCTAAGGCCTCAGGCCTGCCACAACACTTGTAGCAGGTAGGGTTCTCCAAGGGCTCAAGAGTTATCTCCCAGGGCACCCGAGTGGCTCAGTGGGTTAAAGCCTCTGCCTTCAGCTCAGGTCATGATCTCAGGGTCTTAGGATACCCTTATGGTTTTCCAAAGCAAATAACATATAATTAACTGATTTTTGCTCTATAATACTCTCTATTCAGTGTGGTTATTCAAATGCGTTGGCACCTAATAGAAATTCTTACAGAGGTATACCATTTATACTCATTAACTAGAATTTTAGTGTCAGGTTCACATCACATATAGGTTATACTCTGCACAAGGGTACCTAGCTGAGGGGGCAAGCCAGAGACTAAAAAGTAGCCCAAGTTTTGCCTACCAGTCTGTATGCCAAAAGTTCCACCTACCTTGGGAAATCTTTTAATTTCATACACAGCTTGTAAAAGATGGTGTTAGCTGTGTCACTATTGTTACCCATGTACTATAATGACAGAACAAGTAATTTAGTTAATAGTGGCTTAAAATATTGTCAACATTATAGTTATGGATTTATCTGAGGAAATGTGAACATTCTAAATATTTGCCATGCAAACCCTAATTACCATTTTATTGAAGACAAGATGTATAATTCACCTAATGAAACAATATGTTCTGTGATGTATTGAAACACTTTGATTTGGAATAGGAAGAAGCAGTTGATATTCTTCAAAAAAAAAATGCATACCGGGCACCTGGGTGGCTCAGTGGGTTAAGCCTCTGCCTTTGACTCAGGTCATGATCTCAGGGTCCTGGGATCGAGGCCCACATCAGGCTCTCTGCTCAGCAGGGAGTCTGCTTCCTCCTCTCTCTCTGCCTGCCTCTCTGCCTACTTGTGATCTCTCTCTGTTAAATAAATAAATAAAATATTTTTTAAAATGCATACCATGAAAATATTCTATGCACATCAGACCATTTCCAAAAGCCACAAAGAAGAGATGTTTCTCAGATCCTCTGGTGTTTGTTTTAGCATTACAGCCATTAGCTCTTGTTATTAGATTCTCACAGGAGACAGGAAGGATTACTGCTAATTGTAGGCAGTATAAATTATCATGTATGCTGATGACATTTTAATGTTCATGACAAATCCACACAAATCTTGGTAGGCTTTGTTGGATTTACTGGATTACTTTATATAATTGTCAGCATATAAAATTAACTATGAGAATCTGGTCCCATACCAATGAATGACTTTTGCCTAAAACAATCGATCACTTACTGCCTTTCCCTCAGAAACTATTGATGATATAACAACACCAAGGACTCTGTAATCCCAGCAAAATCATAAATACTAAAAATAAAAACAGGCAAAGGTTTACAAACATGAGTTTTCTGGTAGATCATATTTGCCAATATCTCACAGTTTTTTCCTTATATTCTCCTTTCTTTTCTTTCTCACACAGGAGGTGTTCGTCTCGGCTTTTGTTACCTGAACACTATCTGTCTTATCAAAATATTTGTCTTCATAGGGCAGGTCATGAACAATGAAGTGACAATTTTTACAAGCTTCTCTATATCGTGGATAAGGTTAGAGTGCATAAAAGGGAAAGGAGGAAGAAAATAAGGAATTATATTTCAGTCACCAGAGGACTTTTCTGCCTGTTTCCTTGACTTCTAAACCAAAGCAACCTGAGAACTAAAAGCATTCAATCTGTTGCAGTGTTCTAGTTCTCTCCAACTCTTCCCAACCCAGCCCACTCTCCAGGAATATTCAGTCCAGGAAAGTGAGATTTTACAATACAGAAAAGCAACTCTCAATCATATTCAACTCTTATTTTAAAGACTTACTAGTTTATTTGAGAGAGAGTGCACATGCAAGTGCACACAGTGAGGAGGAGAAGAAGAGGGAGAAAGAGAATCTCAGGCAGTCTCTATGCTGAGTGCAGAGGCAGACAGGGTTCAATCGCATGACCCTGAGATCATAACATGACCCGAAATCAAGAATGAGAAGGTTCACCAACTCAGCCACCCTGGTGCCTCTCAACTCTTTTATTTTAAAATCACATTTAAGAAGTGTGACTGACATTATTAACCGACTCAGTGTCACTATCTTCTCTCCATCTGATGCAGAATCAAGATCTGACTCAGGGCAGTATTCCCCAGATTCCACTACAGCTAAGGATTTCTAAATGCTTAATAAGATACAAATTGAGAATTCTGGGAAGTTAATGATTTCCTGACTTTGCCCTCTCTGCTTCTTCCTTTCTTCTTTCTGCCTGGGACCCAGACAGATTTTGGAGATGCAGCAATCAGCTTGCAACCAAAATTCCTGTCATTATACGTGCTAAGAATAACAGAACATGTTCAAATACTGTAATGGGGTTTTCTATTATTTGCAGCCAAATACCTTCTTACTTGGTGGAAGCAGCATCTCTGTTTATAAGTCCTACACAGAAAAGCCATTCCACCCAGCATCATCAATATAGCTGTGAAGCAGTCCATTTTCATGGCAGCACTATGTCTCCATAATTGTCAGACAAATTAAGTGGGGTTAATCGTTACATAATGTTCCCAATATAGTGATATTTGATGTTTATGGTCAAAATAATGCCATCAAGATGACTGAATATAGACACAAAAACCATCCTAGAAGAGCTAAAATCATTATCATTAAACCATGCCTCATCAGAAAAGGGTCATGCTGGTTCGGGCATAGTTTATGATGATCACTGCAATGACAAGGTAAGAGGAAAGGGCTAGCAGATTAACAGCCTCACTGACTGGCTTTTAAATCCATCCCAATAAGTCTCCAAATATTGGTTTTATTGATAACAAGTGCAAGCTCAGTGCTATCACAAAGCAAGCATTGCCATGATGTGTGAGGATAGAGTCACAGAGCACACAAGAAATTTTGACAAGCACCAGAGAACACTCTGTGGCAGAAAAGAAAATATTTGTCTTGCTACTCACACAGTAGTGCAACATTTCCCTATCTTATTTACTTCTTCTAAAGAGGGTAGACCATTTTTATACTGAGAAAAGAAAACACTAAAAATGGTGATCATGACACTCATCTGCTTCTCACTAATCAATATTTGTCCAAAATCGTCCCACATCATACTGCATATAAATTAGGCAATGCCAAAGTTGCTGCGATCTGGCAGAATTCTTGGTATATGGTGACTGCGATCCAAGCTCCAACGCTTGCATGAATCCTCTCACCAAGGAGATAGCCATTGTTGACAGGACGAGGTACAACTGATAGCCGATAGCTATGTCAGCCTGAATGGTCACTGGCACTGGCTACATACCCACCTGTCTGTGCAAGGCAAAATGCTTCAACTGCGATCACATTATGAAAGGAATCACTGATATTCTTGGAGAAACTGCTGGCTGAGGGTATCCATCCACACCAAAGGAAACATCATATTGTTAATTGTGGCTGACATGCAGTTTGCAAAAACGCTTTAAGTTATTCATGTTACTAACAGCCATCTGAAGTCGTATTTTATCCCCTTAAATCTGCTGCAATTTTCGGGATGAATTTTCATGGACACATGTAAGGAAACAATTAGAAGTGCAAATAAGAATTTCCTAAAGTTCCTCTGATCTTGTGTGATTGCAACACTGGTAAACAAAACCTTTGGAAAGTTGAGGCACTCTCTGCCATCTTCTCCCCACCATGATAATAAACCAGTATAGTAAAGAAAAAGTGCAGCTGATATCTGAATTATCTCCTTTGAGAGACATCATGTAACATTAAAAATTAATCTTTTTACCTTTTGATGTTCCCCAAACTTTCTCTGTTAGTCTGTAAGATTTTTCTTTTAAGCTAGAAGTAACAAATTTTTCAGGAAGACACTATGATCCTTTTCCTCTACAAGTGGAAATGTATTTGCTATTCTACTCATCATAGTTTGGTCCTCCTCACAACATTATTCTAGGTACTTAAATTATATAGTATATCTGTATATTTAAAAACTATTGCTAGTGTTCTCAGAAAGCAGGATCCATTTATAAATATGCTCAATATAAATGGAAAAATAAAACTGAATATACAGTGCTAGTCCCAAGCATGACAGGGAATCCATCACCTGCTCTGCCCTCAAGGGAAAGGAGACAGACACAAAAATAACAATAATACAAGTAGAAATTGATGTGTCAAAAGAGAAGTAAAAATGAAGCAATAAAGAGTTCGAGGGGACACTCTTCCTGGCTGGGGGACCAGTGAAGGATTCATACCAAGGGTGCACCTGCAAGGGTGCAGCAAAAGGACTTTATTTTATTTATTATTATTTTTTAAGATTTTATTTGACAGAGAGAAACACAGCTAGAGAGGGAACACCAGCAGGGGGAGTGAGAGACGGAGAAGCAGGCTTCCCGCCGAGCAGGGAGCCCGGTGTGGGACTCCATCCCAGGTCTCCAGGATCGTGACCTGAGCCACCCAGGCACCCAGCAAAAGGACTTTAAACAACTAAAGAAGCAGAGCCACAGCTGCTAGTAGGCACAAAGTGAATGACAGGAGAAAGGTGAGCAAACAAGGCATAATAAAGTCTGTGCTTTGTCGTGAAAGTTGGAAGCATGAAGTAGTGTGGTACAAAGTACGTTCCAATTAAGTAGATAAATCAGCTCAAGTACACTGGCCTGGAACAGAGACTTTACACACATAAGCAAACAAAAATCTGAACACAAGGTGGGGTAAATTACAATAAGGCTAGTCTAGGAAGTCCTTAAAAACCAGTCTAAGAAATTGAAGCTTTGTTTGATAGATAATCATGGCATTATTTTTTTAAGATTGTATTTATTAAACAGAGAGAGCAGGAGCAGGAGAGACAGAGGGAGAGAGAACCTCAAGCAGACACCACGACAATTGCGGAGCTTGGTCTCACGACCCTGAGATCATGAGCTGAGCTGAAATCAAGAGCCAGACATTTAATCAACTGAGCCACCCAGGTGCCCCATTCTTGACAATGTTTATGACACTGTAATGGTACTGCACAACGCAACAGTGGCCTGGAAGGGGCTTCTAATGCTAATGTATTTTGTCTCCAGGACACAGTGCCGCTTGCAGACCATTCATCCATCAGAGGTCGTTTTCTCACCTAGTCCTGCAAGGGATATTTGCCTTAGTCTGGAAAAGAGTTATGCAAATTCATCAAACAATACAACTGCAAGTCATGGGAGAGCACTGGTTTTAACTCCAATTCATGACAATTTTGAGATTTGGATTAAGGCTCTCTCCTTATTCTTTGTGAGTCTTGAGAGTTCCCGTTCCTGACTTCTTTAAATATCTATGTCTACTTATAACAATATCCCAAGTTTCCCCATAGTGTTCCAGCAAAGGAGAGACATAATGAATAAGAGCTTTTCACATAGAAAAGAGTCAAAAATACATCAGCATAATTAAATTACATAGAATCTAAAAGAATGAAAATATATACATATATATATTTGTTAAACACAATGCTAGTTCAATTTCCTTAAACACTTGACAAGACCTATTTTCTGTGAGATTTCTTGCTAACAGGCCCTCAGTCACATTAAGTGTTCACAAAGTGCATGGAAGTTGTATTTTATCGTACAGCTCTAATTGAGCTGTCTAGGTTAAAGAAGCCGAATGTTACGGAAATGTTTATTATACAAGCACACTTAATCTGAAGCTGGAAAGGAACATTTCTGTAGCTTTGGCTGTAATTTATCCCTGCAAAAGGCAAGAAAAAAGACCTTTTATCACCCTCTCATTTCAGTGAATTATGTTTATGGAGTCCTTCTACTGCTATGAATCTGGTTTCACTCCAACGTGAAGAGGAGTTAAGTCCCAATTCTCTCTCGGTTGAATCTCATTATGTTCCTTGTCCCTTGTTTCCCATCAAGACATATGCCATCCCTATACGTACAGTGCAGTCACAGTCATTCATGCCCGCTCTTACTTATAGCAGCCATTTATTTATAGCAAGGCAAACGATGTGTAAATCTAGGTATCTGGAGACGTTTGTTATTTCAAATATTTTAGTTTCAGTTAACTTGGCATTGGGGAATAAGTTATTTTTCTTGTGTTTTTTTTTCTTTTCTTTTGTTTTTAGTAGGTGAGACAGGTAGAGCCTTCATTTTGCTAGACTGATGCTTTCCTCATCTTTGATACTTTTGAATCTGATTATCAGGGTGACAGTAGCAACCAATAAGATTAAGTACCCATAGATTAAACAAAGGAGGCAGAATTAAATAATTTTTCTCATGTTATTTTGTTCTACATTAAAACATCAAAGAGTAATAAGCTCGTCAAAATGGTCAGTATTACTTAAGATATTCACCTGTGTTTTCTTAACAAAGATATTCTTTATGTATAGATTATAGTGTATTGTTTTCAAAATCTAAACTTATCCTAAAATTTAATAAACAAAAACCTGCATAGTTTAATTTGAAACACTTCATATAGCTGTTAGTCAACTAGAAAACAAACTTCCAATAAACAACAATTAAATTCAATTAAGGGAATAGAATATAGTGATGAAGATATCATTCTTCCCAACATGAAAAAATCATGCAGTATGTAATAGCACTGACTAATAGACTCATTCATAGAGCAAACATTTTTCGAGAGCTGAGTTCAAGCACTCTTCTGGGTGTTAGTTATATGACAGTGAACAGAAACCACCCAACTTCCTCTGTTCATTGAACTTACATTGCAGCCAGCTGAAAATCATTCCACAAAACAAGGAATAGGAAATAAGAAATACATAACCATCCAAAAGATGTTGATTTTTTTATTATATAAATTTTAATAAGCTAGAACACAAATATCCCAAATGGAATTTGGCCAGAGTACCAAAGTAACAATCTCCTCTCTTGTGACAATAAACTTTTTTCTCAGAGCTATCTCTCTCTGAAAACTCTGGAAGAGGAACCATTGTTTCAGTAAGGACTTAAAAGAGTAAGTCAAGTCTTGATTCCAGAGACTACAGTAACATAAAACATGAGCAGAATTTCATTTAACAAAAAAGTTTCTTAAGGTACAGTAGAAGAAAAGGCACTTAAAAAGCTATCTATCACACAACCAAATGTTAGGATTCAAAGACACAGGTATTTCTCTCCAAAGCTCTTCCCACAACACCTTGCTGTGGCAGAAAGTTGTAGACCTAGAGAATGTGATGGAAACTCAAACACAACTACTAATAATGCAATTTCTTAAAACACATCAAAATTAAGTAACCACTGGGGCACGTGGTATCTCAGTTGGTTAAAACTCCAACTCTTCAATGAATCTTGGAACACTGAAAAAATAAAATAATGTAAAAAAAAAAAAAAAAAAAACCTTTGAGTCAGGTCTTTATCTCAGGGTCGAGATCAAGCCCCCATCAGAAAGGCTCGCTCAGCACAGAGTCTGCTTGAGATTCTCTCTCCCCTTCACCCCTTGCCCCATTCATGCTCTCTCTTTGTCTCTCAAATAAATGAATTTTGAAGGGAAAAAAAAAAAAAAAGGTAACCACTAAGGAGAGTGATTGGTCAAACACCAAAATATTGACTTTTCCTACCATGTTCAAATGTACAATGCTCAAAAGCAATAGTAAATGTACTCTTGAAGTGAAAACAACTAAGTGCATTGTAAAAACAACAACAATGTTTTATTGTACATTGTTTTCTGATCCTAGATAGGGCCAGTGAGTGTGGAGGGGACTGCGGTGGAGAACTCCTTGCTGTTCTCCACACATATTTTAAACTTGCTCACCTTCATGCCTTTGTTCATAGTTCTACAGAATTTCTCTAACTCCACTTATTCAAATATTACCTTCTGAACCATTGTCAGCAGGAAGACAGGCTCTTTCTCTCTTTCCAATCTGTTCTCCTTCATTTTAGCTTCAAGGGAAGACTGGCTTCTCTTGTGGTAGCAAGAGTACTGCCAGTAGCAGATGAAATTGAATGTTTCCTGTTCCCATCCAATGTCAGAGAGTTGCTTCTTCCCCCAAAGCCCCAATGTATTTTACCTGTTTTATTAGTCTAAATTAGCATGGGCCTATCCATCTATGGATTAATCCCTGACAACAGGTATGGAATGAACACAGTCAGTTTATACAAATCACTGGAAGCAGAGCGGATGGTAGGGGCTTAACCAGTGTCCACCACACCATCTGCCAAAGCCCAATCCAATTAACCTTTTTGCAAAGCTTTCCTCCTCCTTTTTCACTCCTCTCTCTTTTCTACGCTACTGGTAACTTTCCACTTCTCAGACCCCTGACAAGATTTCTTTTTACTTCTTTTATGACACTTATCAGCCTTATGCTTTATTATTGCTATTAAATTCTAATCCAAACATGTCCTGGGATCCTTTAGGCATCTCATGTTCACCTGAAGCCAGATTCAGTACTCCTTCTCTACCCTGAAAATTCCCCCCAAAATACCCAACACCAGAAGCACCAATAGTGAGTAATGCCCATTTTATTTATGGACTTATAAAAAGAAAAGGAAAATGATTCACCTCATATGTTTCATACCACAGAGCAGGACTTTCCAGGTCTTGCGTAATGTCTGCTGCCTATAAGCCCTCATGGACTGCCAGGCAGCTACTGAGCACTGTCTCCCAAACCCCCATGCTCCTGATTCTGTGTGATTAATTCCTGTCCAGATTTTTAAAGCAGAAGACAGAGTCAGCAAGTAGTCTGCATGGACATGATTGCCCTCAAAGTCACCCTTCCTTTCTTTCTCCCTATTATATATTTGCCATGGGTGAAATAGCATGGACTAGGTCCTCATTCTGAAAGTCATGGTATACCAGTTCCTTGTTTGTCTCTGCTTGGCCCTCCTGCTTCTGTCCTAAATAACAACAAATACAACAGTAAGAATAATTATAATGACTGTCCCAATGTCCTTTGTCTATAGCCTAACAGAATGTTCCACTGGACTTCACTATTCCTTACAAAAGTCTTCTATTTATGCTCACCACTTCATCTGCAGTCATACTGGTGTGTGAAGGTTAGGAATAAATTTTTTTGTGTGTGTGTGGTACATTTGTATATACCTTCTCTTCTTAGAAGAGTATAATGTTTTTGAGGGAAGATTCTATTTCTTATACAACTTATGTACCATACAGCATTATCTCGATATCTTAACATTAAATAAAAGAGAAGAAAATTATATATGTGCAGCAGTTAAAGGAATTTAAACTTAAAGTTTACTATAAACTAAAACTTCAAGTGTATTGAACTTCACCCCACATATTCTACAATGCTCAACCCTTATAGCTGTCAGATAGAACTCTTTCAGTCTGGGTCCAGGCTCAAATGGGCCAGAATGCAACTGGTTTTTATTGACTTAAAAGACCAGAATCATTTTACATAACATTCCCACTTTAAATATCTTTTGCCAATATCATTAACTTTTTAGGAAGTAGATCTAATGTTAATGTTTCTTCTCTGAGAAGATATTGATAAGGGCACTGCTTACCTTTAGGGAATTTCTACTTTCAAAAGCTAAAATACCACTCGAATGAATTTTTCTAGAGAGCACAAATGGCAAAACCTCACTCCTAAAAGTCACTGTGTACAGCTTCTTGCTTGTCTCTGCTGGGTCCTTGGCTTCAACGTTAAATAACAATAAAAATAACAAATCCAATGGCAACAACAACAATAAAAGTAGTATCTGCCTTTTATTGGGTACTGCTTATGTGCCAGTCACTGTCCTAAGTATTTGATATACAGTATCAAATTTAATCACAATGTTAACCAAATTCAATTTCATATGAGATAGGTTTGGTTATTTTAATTACATAGGTTAAGACATTAAAGCACAGAGAAAATACTTGTGCAAGACACTAAATAGAAGATTTAAATCCAGCTCTGAATATCTTTGCTCCATTCTGCAGAGACTTGCAAGCAGTGATGGCCAGTCTAAGTGAATGTCTGGATATAAGGTGCTGCCCTCTTCCGGGTGAAGGGTAAGCTTGGAATGAATCTAGCCCCCTGATCTCCAGTCATTCTACTTCAGTTTCATCATGTGCGGCATTTAAATATCTGCCTGACTTGACATCTGCCTTGGCTTTTACCCAGTATTCCTCTGGGATCAGTAATGGAATGAATTGAACCTAGCAGCTAAAGCCTGATCCCCTTACCAGGCCCTTTCCTCTAGCCCCCAGACTAGACCCTATCATTCAGTAACAGACTCGGGTTTTTGAATTACACTAACTGACCCTGAAAATCCCTGTGGCTGGAAAATTTACTTCCAAAATATACTAATATTCTAAAACAACAAGTCCAAGGAATGGAGGGCATAGGCCTCCCTGAGCTGTCAGAGATATTTTACCTCTTAATGAATTAAATCTTAAGCCTTAAAAGAAATCATAGTGAGGGGACTGAAATCCAAATAGAAAAACAATAGTATTTTACACATCTAGGGGCACCTGGGTTGCTAAGTAGGTTAAGCATTTAACTTTAACTCAGGTCATGATCTCAGGGTCCTGGGATTGAGCTCTGTGTATCAGGCTTTGTGAGTTCACTGTTCAGTGGGGAATCTGCTTGTCCCTCTCCCTCTGCCCTTTCCCCTGCTAGTGTTTTTTTTTCCTCTCTCTCCCTCTCTCTTCAAATCAGTAAATAAAATCTTCCAAAATATAGTATTTTACATATCTAAAATTAATAATAATGGGTTTTATACAATTACTGTCAATTTGCAATACCTTTTAATAATAATTTTATGTTTTAATTTTTGAGTTTTCCCTTCTCTATAATTTTTTATGTCATGTATATCATTCACTTTGAATGAACTACTTAACTTGAGGAAAAGACATGTTTTGCAAAATCAAACACTGTTTTTAGATTTAGCACATCTCCTTAAAAAATAAATAATCATGGAGACAACAAATGTAAACATAAAAGCTAATATTTACTGACTACTCAGTACATGCTGGACATTATTGTTGTTTTTGTTGTTGTTGTTGTCAAATTAGAGATGAAGAAAATAAGGTTAGTTGTTGTTGTTGTTGTCAAATTAGAGATGAAGAAAATAAGGTTAGTAACATCCCAACAAAGAGTATGTGGCATGTGGGAAACAAAAGGTTTTTAATTAGTGAAAATGCCTAGAGATTTTGAAACTCCACCTTATCTAGGAAGTTTATAATTCTATGACCAAAATTATATGGAGACCTAGAGCCTTTAAGGATTTGTGAGTTCAAAAAGGGATGAAATAAGATCTGAGAAGACACAGGATGTATAAGTAGAATTTGAAGCTGAACCTCAGGTTGCTGAAAAATACCAAGGGGACACTGACTCTTTGGAGATTTTCTTGTAAGCAGAATGCATATAGCATTGACTGAGGTATGAGTCAGATGGATTCAGAGAACCATTTTGACATGGTACCAACATGACTTCTCCAGGAACTGGGAATAATACTATCTAAAGAAAGAAGTCATCCTGAGACTTCAGGAGAAATTAGAATGAAATTTATTTTAAAAAGGAAAATGCTTCCCTAAAAGGAAGAGTTAGGCAAAATCTTAAACAAAGGAAACCAACAAAGAATCAAATTGATGCATCTCAAGCCTATGCTTAATTAAAGGAAGTACTTGAAAGTGTTCCTATGAATTATTAACTTCTGTATGCTTTGCCCTTCATCCCAAAGTGTTCATGCCTTTGTGGGGTTAGTAAAGTTGTATTTATATTATACATTCTCTTCCTCAGTACATGAAAACAAAAAGAAGGGATCTTGAATCCTAGGCATTAACACTAGAATGGTGGACTATGATAGGAATGCAGAGTTATGGTGATGAATCTGAAACTGGACAAACCAGGAGTTCCTCCACATTGAGGAGTTATGAGTTGAACAGTGAGTTAGCCATAAGGCAGGCAGAGTCCAGCAGGACTGCACATCAGAGGGCAGGCAAGAGCAGTCAGTTGAGAATCAGGCAGACACAAGGAAGGCAGATTGTCACAACTCCCAGACATCAGGCAAATACAGGGTAGAAACTAAGCAGGCAGGCCAAAAACAGAAAGCATAGCTATCACAGAGCAAAGGAAAGCAGATGGCTGAAGCCCTGGACAGGCAGAGTAGGACCAGAAGTTCCACAGAGTGAAGAGAGAGAGCAAACTGAGTGAGAAAACAGATTCATGGGCATGTGTGGAATTATGCTGTGTTTGTGTTTCTATGCACAGAAGTAGCAGAAACTGAGTATTGATTCTAACAACATAACCTGTTTATTGCTGAATTCTGAAATTTTCTCTTTGTATTTAATCGAACATACTATTAGTAAATACAAACAGTATACTTTACTATCTACTTGGCTCTTTCTCAAATGACCAGTAATTCAAAATAGTAATCTAAGAAAATTTTCTGCTGCTTCCTAGGGGATCACTGATATTCCCAAAACTAAACTTCCCATGACACAGCCATGATGCCTAGATGTAGAGGCATCCAGGAGCCCGTTCCAGGGCATGGATGGTCTCTACACTGAGGTCAGGGCCATACCTCATCAGTTGTTGAAAGTTCCAATACCACTTTCGGGAGTCATTTATACTTCCTTTTAACAAATTGAGTAGTTACTTGCCTTTGAGGGCACTAAGAAATATGCGGTCACCATCCTCACTACATTCACCACTCAGCTACTTCACTTTGGTGTTGGCAAATCCCAGGATCCTCGGTCATAAATGTTCGCATACCACCCAACGTTCTCTGCTCTGTCATACACCCTCTGCACCTGTCATCCCACACTACACATGTAAGGCAATAATCACTGACTCCCCTGATGCTTTGGCTATGTCTCCTTATTTTACCCTACTTAAGGCAAAGTTCTGGATTTCTTTCTTTCTTTCTTTTTTTTTTTTTTTAATTTATTTGACAGAGAGAAACACAGCCAGAGAGGGAACACAAGCAGGGGAAGTGAGAGAGGGAGAAGCAGGCTTCCTGCCTAGCAGGGAGCCCGATGTGAGACTCAATCCCAGGTCTCCGGAACCATGACCTGAGCTGAAGGCAGTTGCCCAGCCAACTGAGCCACCCAGGCGCCCCAAAATTCTGGATTTCTTTATCTGCTATGTATAATTAATGTCCATTTTTGTTATATTACTCAATACTTCACATGATTGACTTTTCTGTTCTAGTACTGCTTTTTTTCATTTTCTGTATTATTTTGGACATTTTGCTCCCTGTATTTACTTTCTTACCTACTAGGTCTCCTTTTACATCTTTGATCTGTCCTCTCATTAAAATTCAGAGTCCACACCAGTCTTCTGCTTTGATTGACTGAGTAATTCTTCCCTGTGTCCATGTTTGGCAGGCATTTAATAGTAATTAAAGATTTCCCTGATCTGTTCATAGGGCTCTCTGATAATCAACAGACAGTCACTTTGATTGATAGTCACTGTCACAAAAATAGGAAGGCAGAACCTCTTAACAAATTTCCATAAAGAAATATTCAGTAGATGAAATGTTCCAAATGAATGTCCAGACATATTTAACCTCAAAGCAGGGTTTTTTTTTTAAAGGACAATGTGAGCTTTATTGTCTGGCAACCATATCAAAGTAGAGCCCAGAATAAGAATTCTGAGAGTCCCCGAGGCCTGAAAAAGCCCCTATAGTTCCCTCTCTCCTACTCATTAGTTGGGACTCTTTGGTGGTGTGAGGGATCAACTAGAAATCTATAGCAATAAAGCTGGTGGTAAGACTGTCCTGGCAGGTGAGAAATTAAGACAGGAAGTGAATCCTGTGGGTTTTAAAATAATGAGGAGAAATGGAAAAACCAACAGCAGTGGGTAAAGGGCATGAACAGCTAAAGAGTCTCCATGGGTCATCATTGGAAAACATATTATTTCAGTATATATTCTCTTGATTTAGTGCCTGCTGCCTGAGGTCTGTGGTACCACTAAAGCTAATAAATCATTGCTCTGGATGACAGCCTGAGCACCTGTGTTTTATCATACAGCAGGAAACCCTGTAAATTACCAAGAGAAGCAAGTAGTGACCATGCAGCAGAGCTAAGAGAATCAGTCAAAGCCTCAGTCCATTAAGCCCATTTCATTTTATTTGGAGGTGATTAAAAGAAATAGGAAGCACTGTAAAAAAGATGAGCCCCAGCCTTTTGATTAGTGTTTAATGAGAATGACACAGGGTGGTTAGAGCAGACTCCTAATGGTCTACAGATGGAATATGTCCACGGTGGGACCTCACCTGCTTCTATCTGCCCATTGGCTATGCTGCAATTTAGCTTATAAAAGCAACAGGACAACTTCAAGGGAGTGAGTTTATGGAAGGCACAGAAACCTTGCTTTGTGCTTTTGTGCCTTTGAGCTTTGTTTCATCGAGAAAGTTGGCTTATGAATTCACTTGGTGTGTCACACTTTTCAAAACTTTTGATTCCATACCTTCCTCTCAAACAAATTGTCCAGGAAAAAAAAAATGCCCAAGTTGAATATACTTTTCTTAGCAAATTTATCAAAGTGAGTAAGCTCACTGTTTTTCCCCTTAACTTTATTTTAACTACTTCTGTCTTGTTACAATAACCTCTATATTCTTGAGCATTCACCAGAGGCAGAGTAAAAGGAAGCTTGACTAAAGAATATGTTTGCACCACTCACTTAATGGAGCCATCAGCCATAAGACACATTCACAGGAGACAAGCTGCAATAGTGCTTCTGTCCAAGCACTTCTTGAGTTAAAGTCTCCTGTCATTAAAAGAAAATCAAGTGCTCCTATCGTAGGTCAAGATGATATTTAACTGTGTAGGGCCAAATTTTTGACTACCTAGAGATCATTAATCTGGGGTGGATACATGCAGCACTATTCTGAGGTCACACTTCTTTACATGGAAGGTCTTGGAATATACTTGCTGGGCTTCCAAATACAAGGTCACGAGCCCAGATTTCAGTATGTCAACTTCTGGAAGGCAGGAGAAAGGGAATTCTCACTATCTGTAATTGTCTGTACCTAAAATAGCCAGAACATAATTCAGCAAAAAAACAACTGATCTCTATGCCTTGTCATTCATTTGGAAACTGTGAGCTGGATAGGGACATACGGTAAGCAGTAGAGCTTCTCTTCACATACTCCCTCTCTATTGAATATTGGAAGTAATTCCTGTAGGAACATCAATAGAAAGATGCTCACTCAGTGCCCCTCTGTGAGTGACTGGTCAGCCAGTTCTCAATTATTCAGGGAGAAGTCCTGACATACTCTGGGTAATTTTTATTCTGTGTGTCCCTTATACTCTATCATCATCTCTTCCCATGCTGTCTGCTATTTCTGGTTGTGCCATTGCTGCGGTGACAGAAAGAAGCATCACCCATCAGCAACCCCCTCCCCGAAGCCATGCCAATGGCACTTCAAGCAGGGCTGTTAGAGTAAGTACTCCATCAGCTTCCACCTCTCAAAGCTGTCAGCTCAAGATGATGTATCTACAAAGGGATTTCAGAGCTTTATACGCAAATAATGCCTCTTCCAAAGCACATATTAACTGAGCAAACAATACGCCTTAATTCAGCATGTGCATTTGCATATTTACACAGAAGCCCCTGCTGCTTATTTGCCTAAGATAATGAAAGAGCATCCAAGGGACCTTCTCTACTGGAGACTTCTCCACTGCAGAAAAAATGATGGGCCGATTCAAAGTTTTAATTTCCTTTTTCTGTGGGGAAGAGTCATTGTTTAGATTAATTTAGATAACCGATAGTATCTGATAAAAGAGGGACTGGCCCAAGATAGAAATTCCTTTCAATTGTTTTCTTTGCAGCACTGCTGATTTATTTCAGTATGTTTTGCCAAATTTTCTTGAGACTGACACATTTTCTTGAGTCTGAAATGAGGTTAATAGCACCTGTTGAAAGACAGGAAATCCTAATGATATATAAAGCTGTGAAGTTCAACAAAGTTTCATAGTAATGTGAAATCCTAACACTGGAAATCAGACTAATAAGACATCTCTAGTCGCAGCTGTCCACAGAACAAAGGGTTACTCACAAACACCCTGGGTAACCACTTAAGAGCAGCTTCCACAGAACTCCTCCTTTTAGATTTTCATACCTTACATTTTTTTCCTTTGGTATAATATTCCTGAATATGATTTCTGAAGTACATCCTAATCAGGCATGCCTCCCAAAACTCTTTTGAGATTAATAAACAATAGAAATAATCAGATATTCGATATTTCCTTTTCTCAGGTAAACTGAGCTGTTTATCATAAAAACCATCAGTTGAATGCAGAAAGACCTCAAGGTTAGATAAGAACAAACAGGTTTTATTTGCATACTAAATGACTGTGAATGTAGAAAATCATTAGGAATTCCGCAGAAAATCTACTACTGGAACTAATAAGTTTAGTAAAGTAAGAATATAAGGTCAACATACAAAAACTGTATTCCTATATACTAGTAACAAACAATTGGAAAAGGTAATTTAGAAATCAATACCATTTATGACAGTATCAAAAATCAAGATAATGCGGTAATGAAACAATGATCGACAAATAGGTTAATGTGACAAAATGTTCAAAAATAAACTCATTACATTTTTAGGCAAAAATCTAGTACAAATCAATGGAGAAAGGAAAGTCTTTTCAACAAATAGCACTGGAACAACTATATAAATGTATGAAAAAGAGAAAAAAGAAAATCTGACTCTTTCCTCACACCATACATAAATGTGATATGAGATGGATATAGACCTGAACTTAAAGCTAAAATTCTAAAGGCTTTAGAAGAAAAAACAGAAGAATATTTCTATGACTTGCGGTAGAAAGATTTCTTAGGGAACACAAAAAATAATAACCATGAAGTACTAACTTAAAATTTAAAACTCATCTAAAGACACTGCTAAGAAGTGAAAAAGGAAGCTACCAACTGGGGGGACTATATTTGTAATATTCTTATCTGACAAAAGACTTATATCCTAAATATATAAAGAACTCAATGATAAAAAGACAAAAACCAAATTTTAAAAATGCAAAAAAGTTTTGAATTTGCACTTCACAAGACAGTACAGGATTAACACTTCACAAAGAAGACATGCCATGGCCAATAAACACATGAAAGGATGCCCTACATCATCAGTCATCAGTGAACTGCAAATTAAATCCAGAGTAAGGTGACACTTCCTACTCACTAGAATAACTAAAATTAAAAAGACTCTCATAAATTGTTAGTAGGAATGTAAAATGGTATAACCATATTGGAAAACTATATGGCAGTGTCTTAAGACAAACATACACCTAACCTGTGATCTCTTCTATCCTTAGGTATTTACCTAAAGAGAAATGAAAACATGTCCACACAAAGATTTTGATGGAAAGCTTTCTTAATAATAACCAATCTGTGAAAAAATACACATATATACCATCAACATAAAAAATGGATAAACATGGGCGCCTAGGTGACTCAGTGGGCTAAAGCTTCTGCCTTCAGCTTAGGTCATGATCTCAGGGTCCTGGGATTGAGGCCTGCATTGGGCTCTCTGCTCAGCAGGGAGCCTGCTTCCTCTTCTCTCTCTGCCTGCCTGTCTGCCTACTTGTGAACCCTCTCTCTGGGTCAAATAAATAAATAAAATCTAAAAAAAAAAAAATGGATAAACAAAATGTGGCATATATAATAAAATATTGATCAGCATTTAATGTTTAAAAAATGAGCTACTGGTACATGAAACAACATAAGTGAACTTCAAAAACATCATGTCGAGTGAAAGAACCAGACACAAAAGAGCACATACCCTATTATTCTGTCACAGGAATGAAGTTCAAAACAAGAAAAAAATCTAATCTATGGTACTAGAAATTAGAGCAATGATTGCCTACTGGGGATCAAGAGTGCCTAGAAGAGGGATCAGTAGAACTATCTGGAATGGTGAGAATGTTCTGCATCTTGTTTAGTTTGTTGGTCACATGGACAAATGCTGGTTACATTTGTCTAAATTCATTGACCTGTAAAGATCTGTGCATTTTATTGTATATAAATTTTACCTCAATAAAAAGGAAAAGGAAAGAGAAATAATCACATGGAAAATAGACAGAATCAATTCTATATTGCCCATGCCCCAAAACATAGATTTGTTAATATTATTAAATAATATTATTAAATTCTCACTGAACACTTGCAAAGTAATAATATCATTAAATATTCATTGAACATTTGCAATCTAGGAAGTACACTTCTTTAGGTAAGCATATTTAATAGATTTTGCTCATTTTTTCTGCATGAAAACCAGAAGAAGGTGTGTTTTTTATCATCACCCCCAGTGTACAGATGAGAAAACTAGAGTTCAGAGAGATTAATTTACTCAGGATCACAAAGTTAAAAGGTAAAGATTAGTGAGAAACTTGATCAGCAAAAGATATATTATATCTGAGTGGTGAAGAGTTTAAGAAAAGAGAATGTGAAAGTTTCATGGATTCAGGGTAATATTATCATGATGATAAAGATAGCTAAGATTTATTGAGCACTAACTATATGTCAGACAACATCTAAGCACTTAAAGAATTTAAATTAAGTCCTTAATTTATTAAGACTCTGTAAAACAAGTATTATTATCCTTGTTTTCACCAATGAGGAAACTGAGACAGGGAGAGTTTCAGTCATACGGTCAAGATGCACCACAAGTAAATGGCAGAAATTACCAAAATGTTAGAGAAAAGACAAAATAAAGAGAAGGAACCTGCAGGATGTTTGCATTCCTGAAAACTCAAAAGTAAGATGTTATCCCTCAAGTACACAGTTGAGAATTAACCATGTTAAGAAAGCCCTAATGAGAAAAGTCACACGCAAAGCAAGCAATCAGGGAGAAAGCAAGGACCTACAAGGTGCCTGGGAGGGATGTGTACATTGGATAAAAGATGCACCCCCCAAGAGGTTAGTCTCAGTTGTACATTGTGACTGAATACTCTCTGCCTAGGAGAACTTCTTAGATACCACAGGGTCACTGAAGTACAAGCTGACGCAATCCTGGGCTTTAATGTAAATCAGTCACAGATTTGTGAATGCACATAACTTCACTTGTTCTGCCAGCAATATTGCTGCATAAGTTAAGCCCTAGGTCTATGGAACAGTAAAGCACATTCTTCCCATGCAATGGCTGGCAGTTTGGGCACAGCACTCCAGGAGTTACTGTCGTTGAGGCAACTCAAGACTACTCAGTGGGGCAAGAACAGGTTAATATGAGCAAATAAATATGAATAAGAGAGTGTGTTTTATTGTGAGATTATAAAATCATACCAGTTAAATACAAAATGTTGACTCGAAAAGGAAATGCTATGACAATCTGTCTTGGCGGAATGCAAAACAAGTTTTCTTCACTATACAGTTCAGTGTTGTGTCCTTCCTCACAGTGATGAAATCTATCACATCTCCCTGAGAGCTGACATTTACCAGCAAGCTTGACAGCAAGGGAGACAAACCCAGTCATTCCTAAGAGCTGAGCAAGAGGACAGATGAACTTCAAAGTCTCTTCCTTACCATTTAGATGCCTAGGCTGCAGGCTGATGGAGAAATATCAGCTCAGTGGGCAGTTGAAGGCAATGTGGTCTTGACTGGCTTTCCTACTGCAAGAACACCAGGTGGACATAAAGATTTGTTTCTAATACACTAGCAGAGAAATGTCAGACTGGAAAGAGGTAATTATTTAAAATATTTAGTAGGCTAACTTTAAGCATATGCTCTAGGAACAAAACTGAAGAAACATCCAATAGCAGGTATTTTTCTCTCTCTTGGAAAATTTGAGAAACTTTTTCACCATTTTGGGGAGAAAACTGTATGAAATGATGGTTTCTAGTATACCGACTTTTATCCCTCTGTTTTTTGAGTACAGAGACATTTATGTCTTGAAAAGGCACTCAGTAATGACAATAAAGACAGTACAGTGCATTTTGCTTTGATCATTGCAAGGATGAAACAATACTACCTCAAATATCTTTTAATCCCTAGAAATATTTGATGTAACCAGGTACTTCTTTAATATAAAACATATGAGTGTTTTCTCTGTAAAATGCCAGTACATATATATATTGTGATGCTGGAGGTGGCATGGCAATTAAGGGTATAATTGCTGTAATTACTGATGGAATTACTCATATTCCTCTATGCTACTTTTTCTAATTATCTTGGTTTAATGAAAATGTGTGTTTTTGCATTGAACAGGATGTGGCCATCATTTGGCTGCCTGCCTGGGATGATGTAGCGTGTCTGTCCCTTGAATGAACATAGAGCAGAGAGGTCACCACTTGTTTGCAGGAAGAAGAGGTTTCTGGAACACAACAGGCAATTTAAATGCATGTCGTGAACATCCTGAAAAAGCTCACAGATGGGTTTCATTGGAAGAAATATAACAGTAGGGGGGACATTATCCTAGAAGGAGCCCAATAGCTTTACAGTCTTCAGACTTTAATGAGAATGACTTATAAAAATAGTACAAAGGTTTCATACTGTTTGTCCATTCTTCTTCTAGTCTCTGACTCCAAAATGGATTCAAGCAGCTCCATTTTTCCTGGTTTTGTCATACTCTTTATCACAAGAGTGAGGCCTGAAAGATTGGTGCTTTAAACATTCTGAACATTGCAAGACTGAAAAGAAGACTATTCTGTCTCTTTTTACTTCATGTATTTTAAATTCCTTGGAAACTTAATTGGTAGGTTATACTGCTTATTTATTCATCTATCAGCCACTTAGACAGAGGTTAAATAGATATCCATTGAACAAAGACTATATGGTCATTCATAACATATATCTAATATATTCGGTTTTTTCTAGGAGTAAAATGTACTTTGTAAATCCAGATAACTATTGGTGCCCCAGTCACTTGGTATTGCTTATCAGAAGAGGTATAGTATTTACTTTATTATGTCTATGAAAACCTTGGAAGGGAAACAAAATAAAATTAGGAAAATTATCTTGATTCAATCATTCAACAACTCTAATGATCTGCTTTCAGAGCCTGTATTAGTTTCCTATTGTTGCTGTCAACAAATTACCACAGTATTAGGGGCTTAAAACAAAACAAATTCATGATCTTGGGGTGCCTATGAGGCTCACTCATTAAATTTCTGCCTTAGGCTCAAATTATGATACCAGACTCCCAGGATCGAGCCCCGCATTGGGCTCCCTGCTCAGCAAGAAAACTGCTTCTCCCTCTCTCACTCCCCTCTGCTGGTGTTCCCTCTCTAGCTGTTTCTCTCTGTCAAATAAATAAATTCTTAAATAGATAAACAAACAAACAAACAAATAAATAAATAAATTCTTGAAAAATATTTCATTATCTTACAGTCATGGAGGTCAGAAGTCTAAAATAGGTCACTAGAGCTGTATTCCTTCTCAAGTTCTAGTAAAGAATTTGTTTCTTTGACTCATGGCCACATCACTTCAACCTCTGAATCTCCTCCAAGTATCTTGCTTTATGCATACAAGGACCCTTGGAATTACATGGGGCCCATCCAGATGCCAGAATAATGTCCTTCTCTCAAGGTCCTTAACCTAATCACATCTGCAAAGATCCTTTTGCCATAGAAGATAACATAGTCACAGGTTCTGTGGATTAGAATGTGAACATCTTTAGGGGCCATTATTCTGCATACCACAAAATCTCTTATTTTAAATTGGAGGTGGAAGGATCTTTTGTCTCTCCTTCTTTTAACTTACATTTTTTCTTTAAATCAAACTTTTCTGAAGAGAAGTCATTACTGTTCTTATTAATTTGATTTTTATAGAGCTAAAAAATGTCAGAAATTGCATGCTGCATATGTTTAAGTCATGGAGCTATTTGTTGCTCTTCCAGTTTTCACTTGCTTAGTCAACGGATGGATGTTTCCATCATGAAAATCAGAACCAAGAGAATATACACCCAGGTATGTGTTTCTAAATTAAATTAAAAGCCACTGTTCAATTTCAATTGTCTCCTACCTCTCTTCATGCACTGACATAACTACTAGGTCTTTTTTCCTGACTATCCAAGCATCTCATTCTGCTACTCTCAGACTTCTGTATTTTGAAGTCCTCTACCTCTTTCTGTGAAATCCTTTTCATTGTTTATTGATGCCCTCTTCTGGAAATGTTTGAGCTCATAGAAATTCCAAACTTTCCCTTTTCTCACTGAATACAGAGTTAACAAATTGAACAAAGTTAAGCCAGAAATAATGTAGCTTCTTTGGGGGCAACTACTGTTATCTTATGTGTTTTTGTACCCCAGTGGACATCTTTGAATCCTAAAAGGCATTCATATATGTGTCAGGAATGAAATAAGGATATATAACTACACAACAGAAAATGAGTTTCTGAGTAGGAAGATAAACAATAATCCTGGATAAATACTTCTAGAGAGATCCACACCAATGCACCGTAACAGTCCCTCAGCTATCAGTCTCATCTACCCAGTGTAGAAGTGAAAGATATCAGCATAAATGACAAAGTAACTAAGATAATCAATGGATCATCACCTAACTGGTCACCAACTCAGATGGATATATATAAACAAAAACTTAAATAAATAATAGCAATACACAGAAAGTATCCTATGTGTCTTCTGTGTCCTAGGGTAAACTGACAAGATCAGGTGACAAACCCCCTTTATTTTTACATCACTTATTCTAAATGTCTTGGAAAATTAATTGTTAGAGAACACCACCAGTTTATTTATTTATCAGCCTACTGGTAAAATTAGGTAAAAGTTGTAGTATGAATTCTGTGCACATCCCTAAGATATGAGTCATATTACATTCTTCTAGCTCTATAAATCCATAAATTTAGAAACAATTTCTTGAGTACCTCCTTTTTACCAGACACTCGACTAGTATGAGTCAAGGTTTGAAAAAGACAATGATCCTTGCCTTCATGGAGAGCTAACATTCTAGTGAGGAACATAGACAATGCGCATGATAAATAAATCAAAGACATGTTAGATAATGTTATGTTCCAATGGGAAAAATAAAACAGAGGAAAGGATGTGAATTGTTGAGGGTGTGAGGAGATCATATTTTGGACAAGATAGCCAGGGAAGGCCTCACTGAAAAGGAGACTTTTAGTTAAAATGGGAAGGAGATGAGATCAATTAATCATGCCTGGTATCCTGAAGAAGAGCATTTCATACAAAGGGGATAGCAAGTTCAAAGACCCTATGACTTCAAGGTAGAATTAAAAAGGCTGGTATGGTGGGAGCTGGGAGAAAAGGTTGAGAGTGACAGGAATAAACTCAGAAGGAAAATGAGGAGCCAGATGCTATACAGGTTGTAGGTTATGACTAAGACTTTTTTAGAATGAAATGGGAAGGCATTAAAATATTCTGAACAGAGGGGTCACATAATCTGACCCATGCTCAACAAGGTCAAGCTGTCTCTAACATTGAACAGAAGCTAAATGAAATTAAGTGCAGAATCAGGGAACCAATACTAAGGCTACTACAATTATCCAGAAATGATGGTGGCTTGGACCAGGTTGGTATTAGTAGGCACAGTGATAAGTGGTCAGATTTTGAAGAGGAAAGTCAAAAGGATTTGCTGAAGAAGCAGATTTGAGGTATGAGAGAGAGATGAGTCAAGGATTACTTCAAGGTTTTGGGATGAACTACTGGAAAAATGGAGTTGTCACAATTGAAATGGAAAAGAATATAGGAAGAACCAGCTTGAGGGGTCAAAGGGTCATGATCACCAATGAGAAGTTCTTCCCTACACACCACCAAGCAATTCTCAGGACATCAGTTAGGTGTCCCATAATATAATTCAATTCTGACTTAATCTACCTGGAGATAGCATCAGATTCCACTGGTTAAGGGCTCTGTGCTACAAAACATCTTCAGAAGCCAGTTGCAAGCCCAGATTATTATCTGTACTTATTGCCAACTGGTTATGAGTCAGATGTTTCATGACTCCCTCCTTCCTTAGGTCCAATTAATTTGCTAGAGCAGCTCACTTAACTCAAAGAAACATTTTTTATTAGATCACCAGTTTATGATAAAAGAATATAATTCAGAAATAGCCAGATGCAAGAGATGCATGGGCAACTTATGTGGGAAGGGGCAGGAAGTTTCTGTACTTCTTCAGGCACACCAAATCTCCAAATGTTCACTACTCACAAGCTCTCTGAACCCTGTCCTTCTGGGTTTTATGGAGGCTCCATTATACAGGTCTGATTGATTTAACCATTTGCCATTGGCAATTGAACTCCATCTTCAGGTTCCAGCTCCACACCTTAGGGTGGGGGGCCCAGAAAGTTCCCTTCTAATCACAAGGTTGATTGTCCTGGCATCCTGCACACAAACACACACATGCCTTAGGTGCATTACAAAAGTCACCTCATTCATGTAACAAAAGACCTGTATCTCTCTTATCACTTGGGTATTTCCAGGGCTTTTAGGAACTCCATGCCAGAAATGCGAACAAAGATCAATATATCTATTTCTTATTATAAATCACAATATCACAAAGGGAAATTCAAGAGCCTAGTTTTGGACACATTTAACCTGAAATACTTATTACGTAGCCAATTAAAAATGTTCAGAAGCTAGCTGGATAAACATCTTGGACCTATTCAGCTGCAGGCTCCCATCTACCTGACTGGCAGGATAGTTTCTCAGTCAGGTTTATTTTCCTTTCCACTGGATATTAGGAACACAGGCTTATATTATACTAGAAAACCAGGAAAGGACCGGGTCCTTAGTCTGTGGTAATTCTAAACATTACAGTTGCTTCTTCTTTCCCTTCATGCTGCTATGAAAAGCTGGTACTCTGTCCCTCCACTGTCCACAGACCCATTCACCAGAGAGACACAGATGACCTTCAGGACACAGTGAAAATGTCCAGTCATTAAGAATACAGGCTGACATCAAAAAGAATGAAAATCTGCCATTTGCAATGACATGGATGGAACTGGAGGTATTATGCTGAGTGAAATAAGTCAATCAGAGAAAGACAATTATCATATGATCTCTCTGTTATGAGGAATTTGAGAGGCAGAGCAGGGGTTTGCGGGGGCAGGGAGGGAAAAATGAAACAAGATGAGATTGGGGAGGGAGACAAACCAAAGAGACACTTAATCTCAGGAAACAAATTGAGGGTTGCTGGGGTGGGGGAGGAGATAGGGTTGCTGGGTTATGGAAATGACAAATAAATAAACAAACAAACAAACAAACAAACACAGGCTGAGACCACCATAATCAAATCAACTTACTTTTTGACTTGAGCAAGTTATTTAACTTGTCTGTACCTCATATCTGTAAAATTATTAGAATACATCAGGACCAGTATCTACCACAAAGGATTATTGTGTGTATTAAATTTGTTAACAATAATAAAGCACCCTATAGTCTGCAGAGTGGTACTTGGCAATTGTGTGATAAAGAAGAGCTATTGTTCCTACTATTGCAAGAATTTGCAGCAGCCCCCACCCAAGGTGTGATATGCAAGTGGGGTCAGCAAAAAAAAACAAAAAAAACAAAACAAAACCATATTCCAGTGGCACAATCGGTTAGCATATGATATTTACACAAGTGGGGTCACAAATTCCCAAATTCCCAATACTGCTCTTAGGCTCAAGGACTTTCAACATTCACCCCTATCACCTTTAAACTTGGCCACTTTTGCCTCTCAATTATATGCTTTCCTTCTACCTACCTCCTGCACAAGCAATTCTGGTATATTTCTAGGTAAAAAGCACCAAGTTCTCATTACTAACTGCACAGTCTGACCAAAAATAGAAATTTAATCAACTCATCCTATTTATCTATTGTCTGAGAAAGTAAATAAATATCCTTCTATTTTTTTAACTTTATGTTCAAGATCTGACATTAAGAATTTTTACTCATCATTGAGGGTGTTCTTTTTTGTCCCATATTAAATGTAAAATTTACTTCAAAAATACTCTCAAAAGATAGCTATCCATTTTAGCTGAAAGTCACTGGATCTTTAAATGTTAAGATCTTTCATCGAGCTTCCTCCAAAGCAAAATTTCTTATAGCACTCAATCAACTTGTGTAATATTTTGGTCTTATATAAGATTTTCACTGATTCCAGGCAATAGCATTTTGACAAACAAGTTTAGCATTGAAACCAACAGTTGCAATTCAGTAGAAAGAAGTTCTCTCTTTTTCATTTTAATAACATTTCTGCACAAATTCCAAAACGACAGGGTCCCTGTTATTCTGGGTACAATGCTCATTACTCATGTCTGCTGTGGCAATATTGGATGTATACTTTGGAATAAAGAGGGCTTTTATAATGTCTAATATGATGTCCTTTGCAATCTGTTATTAGTCTGTGCATTGCCTTGCCAGTTAATCATTCCATTATAGATTCTGAAAATCTCACTTCCCAGAGGGATTGAAATGCAGTGTGCTACAAGATTGGAAATAGCTATATGAAAATGAAGTAAGGATAACAAATGTTGTAGATTGATACATAAAATAAAGACTTCAAAAAATGTTTGTTCTGGAGATCTCGAATAGTTACCATAAAGGAAAAAGGGCAACAGACAGGCAGAGAGACAAGAGACCTAGGGACCTGACCACAGGTGACGAATAAAATAAAACTAGCTGTTTGTACAGGATTTTTTGGAAGCTGTCCAACATAATTAAAAATCAAATTAACACATACATCAGCTCTCTATTTACCTGCCCTGTCATCTGAGAGTAGAAGAGGCCGATGCCTCTCAGCAGTCATCCCCAGAACGGCGCAATGCCATTAATCTCACCACTTGTTTATGTGTTAGGGTTGGCTCCCTTGCTTCTGTGGACTTTGCTGCCATCTCCAGGAAACTGTGATGACAAGAACAGCCCAAACTGGGTAGTTGTTACAGCCCTAGAAAAATGTCTTGGGATTTTCCAAAGTGACTGAATGTGAAAGCACCTTTAATAGAAAAACTTTTGGAAATACAAAATATTTGCAGCTATCAATGGTTATTAGATCACAGATACAATATCTATAGGTTACATATTTAGAAGAAAATTCACACTTTAAAGTGAGGGTTTCATTAGCAAAATCCCATCAAAATAGCACGTCTAATTTCCACACTGTTAAAGATAATAGAAAAACAGTTTGTTATAAATACCTTTATCGCTGTAACAATCCAACAAATAAATGGCAAATGGTCTGCACTGAATATATTGAATTACTATAAATTCAAATTCACTTTTTAATGAACAAGTTCTCTAAAGGAGACAGCACACACTGAGATCCCATTTGCTAGTGACCATAAAAGAGGGTAATAAAAAAAGCTGAAGGCAGGGCAGGGATTTGTGTTTTCCCTAGAAAACATTCTAAATTGGGGAAAAGGGGGTTTCTAAGGCTTTTTAATTTGTTAAATTTCTGCCTGTAGGGTGGTTACTCCCTAAACAGGCCCCCTTGACTGGAACATGAAGAAAAAATAAGCAGTTATTACAGTCCTCAAGGAAAGCTCAGGGTACTTCTCAGCGGTGGACACACATTAAGAGCACTGAGGTTCAACGTCATATATAACAAGGTGTGACTGTTCACAATAACAGTGTAGTGAACACAAAGGACATGATGACTGAATAACAGGGAATGAGTGCCTGCTGTCACCCTGATTATTTATGTTTGATCAAAAATATACAACATAATAATTGTACAACTCTTTAGTCTACAGATAACATCTGATATATGAATAAGACATATCTACATTTAAGATAAAATAAGGCATTTATGACCAAGCATTCATCTTTTAACAAAAGATCATACACCTTGGGGAGCCTGGTTGGCTCAGTTGGTTATGCGACTGCCTTCAGCTCAGGTCATGATCCTGGAGTCCCGGGATGGAGCCTCACATCGAGCCCCTCATCGGGCTCCCTGCTTGGCAGGAAGCCTGCTTCTCCCTCTCTCACTCTGCCTGCTTGTGTTCCCTCTCTAACTGTGTTTCTCTCTGTCAAATAAATAAATAAAATCTTTTTTAAAAAATTTAAAAATTTTTAAAAATATCATACACCAATCCTTAGATACTCTGACAAAATACATATCCAAATGTCCAAGAGAACAGAATAGACCTTTTATATTTAGTCAAAGAATTATTGTATTTTTTAATTCTAATATAGTTAACATAGTGTTACATTAGTTTCAGTTGTACAATATAGTGATTCAACAATTATATACATTACTCAGTGCTCATCAAGATAAGTGTACCCTTAATCCCCTTCACCTGTTTCACCCATCCCCCACCCACCTCCCTTCTAGTAATTATCAGTTCTCTACAATTAAGAGCCTGTTTTTGGTTTAGTTTTTTCCTTTGTTTTGTTTCTTAAATCCCACAGATAAATGAAATCATATGGTATTTGTCTTTAGCTAAAGAATTATTTTTTTAAGATTTTTATTTATTTAACAGAGAGAGAGAGCACAAGTAGAGGGGAGCAGCAGGCAGAGGGAGAGGGAGAAGCAGGCTTCTCACTGAGGAGGGGAGCTTGATGTGGGGCTAGATGCGTGGCTAGATCTCAGGACCCTGGCATTATGATCCAAGCAGAAAGCAGACATTTAGCAGACTGAGCCACTCAGGTGCCCCTAGTAAAGGAATTCTTAACATGCAAAGTCTAGGCAGTCTATGCTCAAGATCAGAATTTATATCATTTTTTCCACCTGCTGGATTATAGTATCTTTTATACCAAGCACAGTATCTTCTTTACCCAAACCTTAGTTCCCCAAAAAATGTGCAACACAATAATTTTTAAATGTTTGGATATAATAAATAAGTCACTAAAGTTATTCATTGATGATGGCTTGTAAATCTTCTAAAATAAAGTTTTCTAATCCCCGAGACAACTGATAT
>PITA01018398.1:0-40460 GCA_004023965.1 Spilogale gracilis
TCCCTCAGTTTGTTTCTGTGTCCAAAGTCTCTGTTGTTTTGTTTTTCTCCCTGGATTACTCTACTTCCCATTTACTTTTCTTCTCCTACTGTCCTCTAGGTTACCCCTTATGCACCGCAAGTAAGTGAAGCCATGTGATACTTGACTTTCTCTACTTGGCTTATTTCACTCAGCATAATCTCTTCCAATCCGGTCCATGTTGCTACAAAAGTTGGATATTCATCCTTTCTGATGGAGGCATAGTATTCCATTATATATATGTACCACATCTTCTTTATCCATTCATCTGTTGATGGGCACCTTGACTCTTTCCAAAGTTTGGCAATTGTGGCCATTGCTGCGATGAACATTGGGGGTACATATGGCCCTTCTTTTCACTACATCTGTATCTTTGGGGTAAATACCCAGTCGTGCAATTGCAGGGTCATAGGGTACAAAAGTTCAATTTTACTTTTAATTCCTTTGCCTTTGGAGATGTGTCTTTTAAAAAAATAATTTATTTTATTTTTTTTTCAGTGTTCCACGATTCATTGTTTCTGCACCACACTCAGTGTTCAATGCAATATGTGATCTCCTTTTTTTTTAATTTTAAAGGATTTATTTATTTATTTGAGATAGAGAGAGCATGAGAGGGGAGAGGTCAGAGGGAGAAGCAGACTCCACTGAGCAGGGAGCCAAACGTGGAACTTGATCCCAGGACTCCAGGATCATGACCTGAGCCAAAGGCAGTTGCCTAGCCACCTAAGCCACTCAGGTGCCAAATTTATGCCCTCCTTAATACCCACAACAGGCTCACCCATCCCCCCACCCCAACCCTCCAAAACCCTCAGTTTTTTTCTTAGAGTCCACAGTCTCTTATGATTTATCTCCCCCTCTGATTTACCCCAATTCACTTTTCCTTTCCTTCTAATGTCTGCCATGTTATTCCTTATGCCCCACAAGTAAGTGAAACCATATGATAATTGACTTTATCTGCTTGACTTATTTCACTCAGCATAATCTCCACCAGTCCTGTCCATGTTGATACAAAAGTTACTATTATTTGAGATGTTGTGTTCCAATACTCATTGTTTTCATATAACTCCCAGTGTTCCATGCAATGCATGTCCTCCTTAATACCCATCACTGGGCTCACCCATCCCCTACCCTCCTATGCTATCCCATCACCCCCTCCCCGCCAAAACCCTCAGTTTTTTTTTTTTTTCAGAGTCCACAGTCTCTCATGGGGGTGTAATATTCCATTGTATATATGGACCATATCTTCTTTATCCATTCATTTCTTGAAGGGCATCTTGGCTCTTCCATAGTTGGGCAATTGTGGACATTGCTGCTATGAACATTGCGGTACATATGGCCCTTCTTTTCAATACATCTGTATCTTTGGGGTAAATACCCAGTAGTGCATTTGTGGGGTCATAGGTTAGTTATAATTTTAATTTTTTGAGGAATCTTCACACTTTTCCAAAATAGCTGCACCAACTTGCATTCCCACCAACAGTATAAGAGGGTTCCCCTTTCTCCGCATTCCTTCCAACACCTGTTATTTCCTTTCCTGTTAATTTTGGCCATTCTAACTGGTGTAAGGTGTTATCTCAATGTAGTTTTGATTTGAATTTCCCTGATGGCTAATGATGAACATTTTTTCATGTTTCTGCTAGCCAATTATATGTCTTCTATGGAGAAGTGTCTGTTTGTGTCTTCTGCCCATTTTTTTTCATTTTTATATTTTATTTTATTTTTTCAGTGTTCCAAAATTCATTGTTTATGTCCCACACCCAGTGCTCCATGAAATATGTGCCCTCTACCCACCACCAGGCTCTCCCATCCCCCACCCTCTCCTCTTGGAGACCCTCAGTTTGTTTATGAGTCCAAAGTCTCTCCTGTTTCGTTTCCCTCCCTGGATTACCCTGCTTCCCATTTCCCTTCCTTCTCCTTCTGTCCTCTATATTACTCCTTATGCACGAGTAAGTAAAACCATGTGATACGTAAATTTCTCACTTTCTGCCCATTTTTTGATGTGATCATCCTTTTTTGGGTGTTGAGTTTGAGGAGTTCTTTATAGATCTTGGATACCAGCCATTTTTCTTTCCTTTTTTTTTTTTTTAAGATTTTATTTACTTGACAGAGAGAAACACAGCCAGAGAGGGAACACAAGCAGGGGGAGTGAGAGAGGGAGAAGCAGGCTTCCCGCCGAGCAGGGAGCCCGATGTGGGACTCGATCCCGGGTCTCCGGGATCGTGACCTGAGCTGAAGGCAGTTGCTTAACCAACTGAGCCACCCAGGTGCCCCAACCAGCCCTTTTTCTGTAGTGCCATTTGCGAATATCATCTACCATTCCATGGGTTGCCTCCTTGTTTTGTTGATTGTTTCCTTTGCTGTACAGAAGCTTTTTATTTTGGTGTATCTTGAGAGAAGTTGCTGTGGCCAATATCAAAGTGGTTGCTACCTATGTTCCCCTCAGGATTTCAATGGATTCCTCTCTCACGTTGAGGTCTTTCATCCATTTTGAGTTTATCTTTTCATATGGTGTAAGATAATTGTCAAGTTTCATTCTTCTAAACATTTTCCCAAAACCATTTATTGAAGACAGTCTTTTTTCCACTGGATATTTTTTCCTGCTTTGTCGAAGATTATTTGACTATAGAGTTGAGGGTCCATTATATGGGCTCTATATTCTGTTCCATTGGTCTATGTGTCTGTTTTTGTGTCAGTACCATGCTGTCTTGGTGATCACAGCTTTGTAATAAATCTTGAAAACAGGCAACATGGTGCCTCGCTCTGTTTCTCTTGTTCAACATTTCATCAAGATAAAAAGCTTCTGATATCCAAGAAAAAGGACTGATATCCAAGATCTATAAAGAACTCCTCAAACTCATCACCCCCAAATCCAGAAAATCATATAAAAAATGAGCAGAAGACATGAACAGACAATTCTCCAATGAAGATGTACAAATGGCTAGCAGACACATGAAAAGATGTTCCTCATCATTAGCCTTCAGGGAAATTCAAGTCACAACAACATTGAGATACCACCTTAAACCAGTTAGGATGGCAAAGATTAACAAGGCAGGAAATGACAAATGTTGGAAACGATGTAGAGAAAGGAGAATCCTCTTACTCTTTTGGTGGGAATGGAAATTGGTGCAGCCACTTTGGAAAACAGTGTGGAGATTCCTCAGAAAATTAAAAATACAGCTACTCTATGACCCTGAAATTGCACTACTGAGTATTCATAGCAGCAATGACCACAGTCACCAAATTGTGGAAAGAGCCAAGATGACCTTCAACAGACGAATGGATAAAGATGTGGTCCATATATACAACGGAATATTACTCAGTCATTAGAAAGGATGAATACATAACTTTTGTATGGATGAGACTGGAGGAGATTATGCTGAGTGAAATAAGTCAAGCAAACAAAGTCAATTATCATATGGTTTCACTTACTTGTGGAACATAAGGAATAACATGGAGGACATTAGGAGAAGGAAAGGAAACGTGAATTGGGGTAAATCAGAGGGGGAGATAAATCATGAGAGACTGTGGACTCTCAGAAACAAACTGAGAGTTTTAGAGGGGAGGGGATGGGCATATGGATGAGCCTAGTGCTGGGTATTAAGGAGGGCATGTATTGCATGGAGGACTGGATGTGGTGTATAAACAGTGAATCTTGGAACACTGCATCAAACACTAATGGTATTAAGAGAGTCAATCTCAGGAAACTAACTGAGGGTTTCTGGGGGATGGGGGGAGAAGGAGAGGGTGGCTGGGTTATTGACACTGGGGAGGTTATGTGTTATAGGCAGTGCTGTAAATTGTATAAGACTGATGATTTACAGACCTGTACCCCTGAAGCAAATAATACATTACTTGTTAATAATAATAATAAAAAACTAATGGTGTATTTTATAGTGACTAATATAACACAATAAAAACAAAACAAAACAAAAACCAAACAAACAAAACAACAGCAACAAGAGTCTTCTTTACATCATTACTCCCTAGGAGGTCAGAATAGGGGTTACTATGACTTGAATGTATGCATTTAATCACTTGGGCAACTCAAGGCAGTGTCCTGGGTCAGGCATGTTAGACCAATACAACACCTTCTGAATCCAGGTGCCCGCACCTCTCAGTCTGAAACTTGTCAGAAGCTTATAGAAATTCTTCCTGCCACCAAGGGCTTTCTTGCCTTTATATAATTAACTGAAGATTTACAGACAATTTATTTTCTAGTTGCCATGCTAGATAACCTGGAAATAAAGAATGGACACAGCTTCCTTTTTTTCTGTACAGAGAGCTGCTAAAAACCAAACAATGGAGCAAAATGTCTTTCTCCTCCTCTTCCGAAGCATTTAGTATCTTTGTGGAGTCAGACATCTAGGGTTCAAAATCCAGTACTAATGCTTCTAGCCCCGAGAACTTGGACAAATGCCTTTCACTTTCCTGTGTCTCAGTTTCCCCATTTGTAAAATAGGTATGACGTTAATAATACTGAAAACCTGGTAGATTTTCTTTTGTGGAGATTAAATGGGCTAATTCACATAAAGTGCTTAAGACAATGTCTGGCATGTATTAAGTTCTTTATAAATGTTAGCTCTGGGATTGCCTTATCTTTGAGTTCGCATATTATTCAACCACAGCAAATATTTGATGAGTGCTTGCGATTGCCAGATACAGGGTCTTTACAAGAATTCTGTTATCTTGAAGTAAGTGGGAATATACTTAAATAGGCAAGAAAAAGAGAGAAAGATGTATCAGTATAGCAACTGAAATATTGACAGAAAATACCAAAGTATAAGTTACAGACTAAAGAAGCAGACTGAGGGTTCCTCCTCCCTCTATCACCAGATTGCATCTCTGAGCCACCTTCTTCCACTTGGAATCTCTTCTCCAAGTTCCTTGTCTTCTTTTAAGTCAGTCAGTGAACATTTGACAGCTCTGTAGTGTCATAAACTAGCACAAAAGGGCCACCTTATGTACAGTTTTACAGTGGAATGTCCTCAAAATGAAAGCATAGTCCTCTTAGGTGAAAAATAAAAAAAACTGTTTTTGTTTTGTTTTGTTTGTTTTTTGTTTGTTTTTTTTTTTTTTTTTGGAGGACAGTGGGAGAAGGAAAATAAAAACTGTTTTTTAAAGAAATTCCACAGTACCTGCTGGTGCCACTTGGTCTCCTGAGGATTCAAACTCTATCACTAAAGAGAAAAGAAACACTTATTTGAAAACAGCACAGAGAGTGCAAAAGCATTGGTCTTAGCAGAACTAATCACATGGCTTTTATGCTGTTTCCTTCTTAAAAGCAGAGCATCTTTACTGAAGTCATTTGTCCTCTTTGGACATCACTTTCTATGCTTGTTACGTTGGGTATAATGGTACCCCTTCTGCCTATTTTTAAAGTGTTGTAATGGTCCACAGTTTGGTGATTGTTGTCATTGTTGCTATGAACCCTGAGGTACATATGGCCCCTCTTTTCACTAAATTTATATCTTTGGGGTAAATACCCAGTGGTCAGACTGTGAAAAGAGCCAAAATGCCCTTCATCAGACAAATGGATAAAGAAGATATGGTCCATATATAAGATGGAATATTACTCAGTCATCAGAAAGGATGAATACCCAGCTTTTGTTATCAACATGGCTGGGACTGGTGGAGATTATGCTGAATGAAAGTCAGGCAAACAAAGTCAATCATCATATGGTTTCACTTACTTGTGAGGCATAAGGAGTAACATGGAGGACATTAAGAGAAGGAAAGGAATTGTGAACTGGAATAAATCAGAAAGGGAGATGAAGCATGAGAGACTTTGGACTTTAGGAAACAAACAGGGTTTTGGAAGGGAGAGGGTAGGGAGATAGGTGAGCCTGGTGGTGGGTATTAAGGAGTGCACATATTGCATGGAGGACTGGATGTGGTGCATAAACAATGACTCTTGGAACACTAAAAAAAATAAAATAAATTATTAAAAAAATAAAGTGTTGTAAAGTTCAAAACAGATAATGAAGCTGGTGAGTGCTGTGAATTGTGTAAGACTGATGATTTACCAACCTGTACCACTGAAGCAAATAATACATTATATGTTAATAAAAAAGAGAGATAATGAAGCTGGAAATGTGGTTTTATTTATTTATTTATATATTTTTGTTTTTTAACACTGATGTATTTTTTTAATTTTTATTAATTTTAATTTTTTCTATAACTTGGCCATCCTATCCCTCTCCCCCCACCCCCAGCAACCCTCAGATTGTTTCCTGAGATTAAGAGTCTCTTATGGTTTGTTTCCCTCACTGGTCCCATCTTGTTTCATTTTTTCCCTCCCTACATCCCATAACCCCCTGCCCTGCCAGTCAAATTCCTCACATCAGAAAGATCATATGATAATTGTTTTTCTCTGATTGATGTATTTTGCTCAGCATAATACCTTCCATTTCATCTATGTTGCAAATGGCAGGATTTCATTCTTTTTGATGGTTACATACTATTTCGTTGTGTATATATGTAACACTTCTACTTTATCTATTCATCTGTCTATAGACATCTAGGTTCTTTCCATAGATTGGCTATTTTGGACATTGCTGCTATAAACATTCAGGTGAATGTTCCCCTTCGGGTCACTACATTTGTATCTTTAGGGTAAATAGTGCTATTGCTGGGTCATAGAGAAGCTCTATTTTCAAGTTTTTGAGAAATCTCCATGCTGTTTTCCAGAGTGGCTGCACCGGCTTGCATTCCCACCAACAGTGTAGGAGGGTCCCCCATTACTTGCATCCCTGCCAAGATATATCATTTCCTGATTGTTAATTTTAGCTATTCTGATTGGTATAAGGTGATATCTCACTGTGGTTTTGATTTGTATTTCCCTGCTCCTGGGGGATGTTAAGCACTTTTTAATGTGTCTGTTGGCCATTTGTATGTCTTCTTTGGAGAAATGTCTGTTCATGTTTTCTGCCCATTTCTTGATTGGATTATTTGATCTTTGGGTGTTGAGTTTGAGGAATTCTTTATAGATTTTGGATACTAGCCCTTTATCTGATATGTCTGAGGCAAATATCTTCTCCCATTCTGTGAGTTGTCTTTTGGTTTTGTTGACTGTTTCTTTTGTTGTGCTAAAGCTTTTGATCTTGATGAGTTGCAATAGCTCATTTTTCCCCTTGCTTCCCTTGCCTTTGGTAATGTTTCCAGGAAGAAATTGCTCTGGATGAGGTCAAAGAGGTTGCTGCCTGCGTTCTCCTCAAGGATTTTGATGGATTCCTGTCTCACATTGAGGTCTTTCATCCATTTTGAATCTATTTTTGTGTGTGGTGTAAGGAAATGGTCCAGTTTAATTCTTCTGCATGTGGCTGTCCAATTTTCCCAACACCATTTGTTGAAAACACTGTCTTTTTTTCATTGGACATTCTTTCCTGCTTTGTTGAAGATGAGTTGACCGTAGAGTTGAGAGTCCGCTTCTGGGTTCTCTATTCTGTTCCCTTGATCTATGTGTCTGTTTTTGTGCCAGTACTATACTGTCTTGATGATTACAGCTTTATAATAGAGCTTGAAGTCTGGAATTATGATGTTGCCAACTTTGGTTTTCTTTTTCCACATTCCTCTGGCTATTTGGGGTCTTTTCTAGTTCCAAATAAATTTTAGGATTATTTGTTTCATTTCTTTGGAAAAAACTGATGGTATTTTGATAAAGATTGCATTAAATGTGTAGCTTGCTTTAGGGGACATTTTCACAATACTTGCTCTTCCAATCCATGAACATGGAATGTTTTTCCATTTCTTTGTGTTTTCCTTAATTTGTTTCATGAGTACTTTATAGTTTTCTGAGTACAGATTCTTTGCCTCTTTGGTTAGGTTTATTCCTAGGTATCTTGTAGTTTTGGGTGCAGTTGTAAATGGAATTGACTCCTTAATTTCTCTTTCTTCTGTCTTGCTGTTGGTGTATAGAAATGCAACTGATTTCTGTGCATTGATTTTATGTCCTGACAGTTTACTGAATTCCTGTATGAGTTCTGGCAGTTTTGGAGTGGAATCTTTTGTGTTTTCCACATAAAGTATCATATCATCTGCAAAGAGTGAGAGTTTGACTTCTTCTTTGCCAGTTCGGGTGCCTTGTATTTATTTTTGTTTTCTGATTGCTGAGGCTAGGACTTCTAGTACTATGTTGAATAGCGGTGGTGATAGTGGTCAGCCCTGCCATGTTCCTGATCTTAGGGGAAAAGCTCTCAGCTTTTCCCCATTGAGAATGATATTCACTGTGAGTTTTTCATAGATGGCTTTTATGATATTGAGGTATGTACCCTCTATCCCTACACTGTGCAGAGTTTTGATCAAGAAATCTTGCTGTAGTTTGTCAAATGTTTTTTCAACATCTATTGAGAGGATCATATGGTTCTTGTTCTTTCTTTTAATAGTGTACTCTATCACATTGATTGATGTTAAACCAACCTTGCAGCCCAGGAATAAATCCCACTTGGTCATGGTGAATAATCCTTTTATTGTACTGTTGGATCCTATTGGCTAGTATTTTGGTGAGAGTTTTTGCATCTGTGTTCATCAAGGATATTGGTCTGTAATTCTCCTTTTGGATGGAGTTTTTGTCTGGTTTTGAGATCAAGATAATGCTGGCCTCATAAAATGAGTTTGGTAATTTTCATTCCATTTCTATTTTTTGGAACAGTTTCAAGAGAATAGGTACTAATTTTTCTTCAAATGTTTGGTAGAATTCCCATGGGAAGCCATCTGATCCTGGGCTCTTGTTTGTTGGGAGATTTTTTGATGACTGCTTCCATCTCCTTACTAGTTATGGGTCTGTTCAGGTTTTCTATTTCTTCCTGGTTCAGTTTTGGTAGTTTATATGTCTCTAGGAATGTGTCCATTTCTTTCAGATTGTCAAATTTGGTGGCATATAGTTGCTCATAATATGTGCTTATATAATTGTTTTTCTTTGGTGTTGGTTGTGATCTTTCCTTGTTCATTCATGGTTTTATTAATTTGGATCCTTTCTCTTTTCTTTTTGATAAGTCTGGCCAGGGTTTTATCAGTCTTGTTAATTCTTTCAAAGAACCAGCTCCTAGTTTCATTAATTTGTTCTACTGTTATTTTTGTTTCTATTTCATTGATTTCTGCTCTGATATTTATTCTCCTGCTGGGTTTAGGCTTTCTTTGCTGTTCTTTCTCCAGCTCCTTTAGGTGTAACATTAGGTTTTGTACTTGAGACCTTTCTCATTTCTTTAGAAAGGCTTGTATTGCTATATACTTTCCTCTCGGGACTGCCTTTGCTGTGTCCCAAAGATTTTGAGCAGTTGTGTTTTCATTTTCATTTGTTTCCATGAATTTTTAAATTTTTATTTAATTTCCTGGTTGACTGATTCATTCTTTAGTAGGATGCAGAGCAGCGATCCCAGTGTGGGACTTAATCCCAGGACCCTGGGGTCACTACCTGAGCTGAAGGCAGTGGCTTAACCAACTGAGCTATCCAGGTGCCCCTGAAACCACTGACTTTAAAGAGAGATGAAATATTTTTATTTATGGAGATTTTTGAAACCCATAGTTGAGTCACTTGTTTCAATTCTTCCCTTAAATTTGTATTTTAAAAAATCTGAAACCTATATAAAAGTTGCAAGAATAGGGGAACCTGGGTGGCTCAGTTGGTTGGGTGACTGCCTTCAGCTCAGGTCATGATCCCGGAGACCTGGGATTGAGCCCCACATCAGGCTCCCTGCTTGGCGGGAAGCCTGCTTCTCCCTCTCTCACTCCCCCTGCTTGTGTTCCCTCTCTCACTGTGTTTCTCTCTGTCAAATAAATAAATAAAATATTAAAAAAAGTTGCAAGAATAGAAAAATGAATGCTCACATACTTGTCATCTCAATTCACCAACTGTCAGAATTCTACCACATTTGTTTTATCTCTTTCATGGATGAATAGGGACTCTATATCTATTATCTATCTACCATCTATCTATCATCTATCTATCTATATCTATCTATCTATCATCTATCTATCTATCTATCATCTATCTATCTCTCTATCTATCATCTATCTATCTATCTATCATCTATATCTATCTATCTATCATCTATATCTATCTATCTATCATCTATCTATCATATCATCTATCATCTATATCTATCTATCATGTATCATCATCTATTGTCTATATATCATCTATCTTTTAATCTATCATTATTTATCATATATGTAACTATCTATCATCTGTCTATCTCTCTATCTCTCTATCTCTCTATCTATCATCTATCAATCTACCCATCTGTCTTTATTTATATATAGGAATAAGTACTCATGGATTATTTTTAGATTAATGGAACTTAATCCAGTCCTACCATTATTCATTTTACCTATTTTACCAATTATGGCTAAAGAAAGCTGACTTCTTGTCCTACTGATATATTCCCATCAACTTTTGATTGGAATCTTTACTTCCTGGCACACAAATACGTGCCAGTCTCATTTTTTGTGCCCCAGCCCTGGAAGTAGATACTTGGTTCATGTTAATAAGGCGTTGTATACAGAAACTAAGATCGTGGAGTGATCAGGAAGTCTCTGAGAATTTGAACATGTCTGTGAATCTAGAGAATTTATCATGGTCCCAAAGTGTTCTGAGAAGATCACAGTGTGCTAAACCAGAAATAATGTTACTTTCAGCAAGTAAATGATGATTAATCCATGGTCAGTTCAGAAAAATATGACCAATTTATAAAATGGAATCCATCCCCCTCCTTTATTATAGTTTCTTGTTTGGGATTTTTGTATGTAGTATCTATCATCTATCATGTAGAATGTCAGAGTTGGGATTTCATTTTGCTTTATAAGAGAAAGCTGATTATCAGAGAAGGCACATGATTCCTCCTAAGTTAGACACCAAGTACTTGAGAAAGGGAGGTAGTAGTTCCCTTTATTGAGGGGCTGTTATGAGAAGTAAGAATATGCATTTAGCTCAGTGCATCTCATAGCGGAAGAAGCAATAAATTTTGATTGCTAAAAATAGTTTCGTGTAGCAGAACAATCAGCAGTAATGAGGGCAATTGCTATACATGAAGAAGGGGCATCTTCTATTATTTTATTTCCTTCAGTACCAAGTAAACCCTGAGGCTCTTGTACCACAAGGAGCAATGGATAGCAGTAACAATGTTTGATTTGGGGCATTCTTGCTATAATCTGGTATCTGGAGCTAGATTCAATATGAGTTAAAAATAAAGAATATACTCAGTTAGGCTTGTGGTTGGTGGAAGGTGAAATTTTCAGAGCATTTAGAATAAAAAGGTGTGGGAACAGCTGAGGGACCAAGATGGGAGATCAAGACAGAAGAGGGGTGTTTCAGAGAGTTATTGCATACAATTAAAGAAACCCAAGTAAAGAGCTTGAATTAAATTGTAATGCTATTTTGTGTCCTGCTTTTATTTATTTGACACATTTACCCTTAACATTTCCTCTCTGAAAAATATTCTTTGACAAACACAACTTCAAATGGCTAAACAAATTCCACATTATGGAGGTACCATCTTTTATTTAGCATTATCCTTAATAGTGGTTAGGTGATTCTCAAATTCTTCCCATTATTAATAACAAAATAACAAAATCCCCTTAAATAAGTATTTATCTGCCTTATTTCTATAGGAAAAATACCTTGAATGGGAAATACATGGTCAAAGAATTGACTATTTTTATAGTTATTGACAACTGCTATCAAACTGACTTTGAGAATTTATGCTTGTCAGTTACAATTAAAAGTTTAATGAGCATGGAGCACTGGGTGTGGGGAATGGGGAATGAATTTTGGAACACTGGAAAAAATTTAAATAACAATAAAAAAATAAAAGAGAGATAAATAATAAAAAAAGTTTAATGATTACAAAGGCAAAGGAGTATATGAGAACTTTTTTGAGAGTCTGAATTCATATTGCTGAACATCTGCTGCTAGTTTGCTTCCCAGAATTTACCATCTTACTAGCACATTGATTGGCTTATGACTATACCCTTTCCCGGAGTTTGGGATGGCACTGAGATTCTAGTAGGTGTTGATGGGACGCTTGTGGATTCATTTCTGTTGACACTGCATACATTGCCTGAACTAGATCTTAAAGAAATAAAGAGGGCTTGTCTCTTTGCTGTGTAAGAAGATACGTCCTGAGCAATATTTCTTGTAGTACATTAATCAAAATGACTCAAGAAATACATAATCATTTTAGATAACTATAAAAGAAAGTGTGAGGGTCTTAAATGTCTGTGGGGGACACCTGTACTTTGTATTTTACTGTTTGAATATTTCACCAGTAGCAAGTATTAACTTTTGCCACAATAATTTTAAAGAACAATGACAACAAAAAGCTAGCAGAGCACGATGTTCTAGCCTATCTGCAATCTTTATGTGCTTCAAAGGGAGAAAGAATTCAAAGGCATTGAGCAAATAGGTAAATTTAAAGCTGGTTTTTGCTACCACTCCCTTTTAAATTCTATATTAAATTTGCTCCAGGACTAAACACTCAAAGTGTCAACTAACATTTATGGCATTGCTACTATTGGCTATGCGTTCACATGTAATATTTTATTTCTTCTTTAGAATGGACAGGTAGGTATTTGCATTGTTATCATATAGATGAAGAAATTGAAGGTCTGAGTGATTAAGCAGGCTATTCTGGATCATATATTTACCAAGAGATTGAGTGGGATTTGATCCCTAGTGTGTATGAGTCCAAGGTACTCTGCTAGGTTTATTATAAGTGATTTGAAATACATAGTGTTATACATTCATGGCTAGCATGTTTGGGTGATATAGGGTTTGACAACCATTTTATTTTATTTATTTATATTTATTTATTTATTTATATTATTTTTTTGACTTTAAATTTATTTTATTTTTTCAGTGTTCCAAGATTCATTGTTTATGCCCCACACTCAGTGCTCCATGCAATACATGCCCTCAGTACCCACCACCAGGCCCTCCCATACCCCCATTCCCTTCCTTTTATTTTATTTTATTTTTTATTTTTATTATTTATTTATTATTTATTTTATTATTTATTTTATTATTATTTTTATTATTTTTCATTATTTTATTTTATTTTATTTTTCAGTGTTCCATTTTAGTTGGTTGTAAGAGTTCTTATTTTGCCCCTTTTTGGTCTTGTGGATTATAATTCCAAGCTTATAAAGAGAATTCCTCTTAGTAGTGATGGAATAGGTTTTTTAAAACTTTATTTTTATTTGTTTATTTTTAAATTATTTTATTTAAATTAAATTAGTTAACATATAGTGTATCATTAGTTTCAGTAATAGAGTTCAGTAACTCATCAGTTGCATGTAACACCCAGTGCTCATTACATCACATGCCCTCCTTAATGTCCATCACCCAGTTATGCCATCTCCCCCACTTCCCCTCCAGCAACCATCAGTTTGTTTCCTGTAGGTAAGAGTCACTTATGGTTTGGCACCCTCTATGATTTCATCTTATTTTTTTCCCCTCCCTTCCCTTATGATCCTCTGTTTTGTTTCTTAAATTCCACATATGAGTGAAACCATATAATAATTGTTTTTCTCTGATTGACTTGTTTTACTCAGCATAATGGCCTCCAGTTCCAGCTACATCATGGAACTTGTTGTAATAGATTTTTAAGAAAGACTTCTAAAAAGCCCATAGGGAGAAATGAGTGGATTGATGTTCATTAGTTCATTTATTCAACAAATATTTGCTAAGCTCCTTTTATAAGCTAGATGTTGGGGATACCAATAAAAACAAGACAAAACACTAAACCTCAAATATCTTGGCTGAGTGCAAGAGACAGTCACTATAGAAGGCTATAGGGTTACAGAGATGAGAGTATCCAAAAATCATTAAGAACTCAGGGAAGACTTGATGGAGGTGATCCTAGTGGAATTTTGAAGAACAAAAAGACCCTAGAAAAGACCTTTTGGAATGGATATTCCTACATGAAAGATTTGTCCTGCAAAGCTAACACTGGGACATGGTCATGTCCTTTTATTTTGTGCTCTAACCAATTCCATGTTCCAGGGATGGCCTCAGGCTTCCCCCATAAAGACATGAAGAGCAATAATGCATCTATTCTCTTGCCCTCCGCTCAACCTCTAATCGAAATTCTCTGTCAGACCATAAGCTCATTTCCCTTTTCATTAGAAATGTTTCATTCTGTATCTTCAATCTACCATCTTTTCTCTCCTGTCAATCTTGCCAACTTCTTAAAAGAATAGTCCAGGTAATCTGCTTCCATTCCTAAGCACCCACTTATTGCCATGTAAACTAGGTAGCACCCCACCATCCACAAAAACTTCCGGGGTTATCATGACTACTTAACTGCCCAACTCAGGAGTTCTTGCTCGGTATTTGCTTTCTTGGGTTTCCATGCAGCATCTGGACTTAAGCAGCCCACTTTACTATCCTGGCTTCTGGATGCAGGACTCCCTTGAGTTTTTGCCTTTTCCAATCATTCATTATTGTCTCCCATTGGGTGAGCATTTACTGAGGTTCTGTTTCCTTCACATGTACCTTCTCTTCTTGTGCAATAGTATTGACTCTCAAGATTTCTCCACAAGAATGTCTTAAGTTCTCTCTACCCCCACTTCTGGTCTTTTACTGTTGCCTCTAAATCATATTTGGCAATTTGGTGAAGGCTCTGAAATTCTCTTTCAAAAGGTATTTTAAACACACAAAGCAAAGTAGTATTATAAAAATTATTTAAAAATATGATCAAGGGTATGAGGATCTGTCTGCTTTGTTCAATAGAATTTTCTGCCTCTTTGACAGTGCTCTGTATCTGTGCTGTCCAGTGAATGTGGCTGGTGAGGACTTGAAGTGTGGCTAGTGCTAAAATGTGGCTACTGAGACTGAAATTTTAATTTCTCTTAATTAAAATTTAATTATGAACAGCCACATATGACTGGAGGCTTGTGCATAAGATAAGTGCAAATCTAAATACTTATTTCTCCATACATATTTCTCCTCATGATATATCCATATCATGAATTGGCAGCTTCAGTTGCTTCTGGGTTCACCAGAAATACTAACTTTTCATATAAGGTCAACAAGACTCATCAAGAAGTCAGGTTCCTTGCATGTGGCTGGAATTTGTTTCTCTCAGTGATGCTGTGAATTATCACATGGTGATCCAAAGCTCTAAGTGGCAGTTACCTATATGATAAAAAATGGGAATAGAAATTTGCTTTTCAGAGAAAATGATATTTGCTGACATAATGATCAATTGAGGAGTCTCTACTTGTTGAGATCCAAAGATAAAGGTTTTATTTTCTTTAATAACTGCTACCTCTTCCGCTCTTTGAATCCTCCCTTTCCAGGTGAGCAGTGAGTTCCAATTAATATGATTGCAGTCAGATGCCTTAGATGTTCAATCATTTCAGTTATTAAGATAGTCCCATTATGGTTGTTAGCACTTTCCACTTTAAAACATCAGCCTCATAAATGGATGTCATATGCATTTCTGATGGGAATGTAAAATGGTACAGATTCAATGCAAAACTGTTTGGTTGTTTCTTCTAAAGTTAAATATGCATTTATTGTATAAATGATGCAACAACTGTGCTCCTAGTCCTAGAGAAATTAAAACCTATGTTCCCACAAAAATCTGAACATAAAAGTTTATGGTAGCTTTATTTATCAGAGCTCCACATTGGAAACAACTCCAGATATCCTTTAACAGGTAAAGGGTAAAACAAACTGTGGTATATCTATTCAATGGGGTACCATTGATCAGTAAGAAAGAATAACATTGATACATGCAACAACTTGGATGACACTCAAAGGCATTATGCTAAGTGAAAAAAAGAGCCATATACTGTATGATTCCACTTACATAATGTTATTGAAGTAATAAAACTATAGTGATGGAGAACAGATCAGTGGTTATCAGAGATTAGTGCTGAGGAAAGGGAAGTGACTATCCAGGGGTAACACAAGGGAGTTTTGTTGCAATAGAACAATTCTCTATTTTGATTATGGTGATGGTTACTTGAGTCTGCACATGTGATACAACAAAGAAACAAAAGGAGTGCATGGAAATACTGCTGGAATAGAAATAATGTCTGTACCTGAGTTAATAGTTCATGCTCAGTTTAAAGCCTTTCCTATACTTTCCAAAAACCTTGCATAAGATGGCCTCGTGTCTCTCTCTCCCCTCTGGTATTTGAATGGGAAGGAGAGCATTTCCTATAATTTATATTACCTCATATCAGAGCTCCTCAACCTCAGCTCTATCAGTGTTTTGGGCCAGATAACTTTTTTATTGCTAAGGGTGGGCCATACAAGTGGAGCTGTCCTGAGCTTTGTAGGTTGTCTGGTAGCATTCCTGGCCTCAGCCCATTTGGTATCAGTAGAAAGGTGCTCCCATTCCTCTGCCAAATCATGACATACAAACTGTCTCTCCAGATATTTCCAGTTGCTCATTGGGTGAACAAAATCATCCATGGTAAGGAGTTTATATGGTCATTCCCATAATGACAAGGATGGTGTAGATAGATGAAGCACTCATAGGCCTCATGAAGGAAAGAAGACAACTCCAAGCAACTCTTGGGCATTTGGCTACAACTTCTAGTTAACTCACAGCTGATGATAAAATGCTATCCCTGTACTGTGGTGGTCTGCAGGAAGCATGCAACTGTCAATTTTGCTTCCCTGTCTGACTCTTTCTGGGGCTCATGTAATTCCTCTTCTCTGCTGAAGGGGCTGTAATTGCCCACTTTTTCCAGGTCATGCCACATTAGGTTAAATAAAAACAGAATTATTTATAAATATATTGACTTTGGAGGAAAATAATAAATAGTTCAGCCCCAACCTCTCTGAAAAGCTTTCTGCACCTGCAATAGTCTTGGAGATCTTCTTCCTCAACCCTCTCTGGTACCTGTAGTCAGCTTCATTCATTTGGCATGAGCTAGGGTGACCTTGATTGTTGATTATCTAATGGGCTGCATTTAGTCTATTAACTAGAACAAAGGCCATAGAATGTCAAATGACCTAAAGTGAATGACCTAAATGATCTGAGAAAGGCTAGAGTTCAACCTCTTTACAAAGAGGTGATTGGGACTCATCTAGTGTCAGATGTGAAATAAGTTATAGGCCCAGGCCATAGCCAGGGTTTCTAACCCAGGGTCTCTAACCCACAGTCAGTGACCTTCTAATAAAAGTACTTCCCAAAGACAAAGGTGTTTGGTTGTACAGCATGATGATTAATTATGGAGCTAAATAGATCTAGATTCCAATGTCAGTTCCACAAGTACATAGGCTATGTGACTTTGAATAAAAATTTGTCCCCACTCTGAACCTTATCTGTGAAGTGAAGATTGTGATAGAATCTAATTCATAAATACATCAGTGAGGATTAATAGAAATAATGTACTTAAATTGTTCAGCACAGCACTTGCCTCAGGGGCAAACATCCCATGATCCTCATCTTCATCCTCATCATAGCAAGTGTTTTGGAGTTTAGAAAACTCTTTTACATCCATTTATCTTTGTAACCCACAGGGGGATTTTGGAGTTAGATGTCAGTGACATTTTATAGCTGTGGAAATAGGTTCAGGAAAACCCTTGGTTAAATCCACACATCCTGTTGACATGAAAACACAGGCATAGGTCTTCTGATATGCCTTCTCCACCAATGTACCTGGCCAACCAAAGACTTTTGTCTTATCCCTTGAGTGGAAGTCCTAGGCACAGGCAGGAAATAGTTCTAAAAAACGTTTTGTCTGCACCAAGTGTGAAAAGTAATGAAACATCAGGAAAAAAAAGCAAGTTTATAAATTCAAGAAAATCTCCTGGATAGAATTCTCATAGTACTACAGTGACTGAGATCGCAGGCTCCATGAAAAGAGGATGATTTATATCATGTTTAGTATTATATCCTCAGGTCTAGCACAGTATACATTTAATCATCCCATCTCAGCTGTGCCAAGCCTTGTGACTCCTTTCAGCGTCATCCCTGATTGTTCCCTCCCACCCTCATTAGAAGTGTCCTTTATTCCAGGTCTTTCATTCCAGGTGCACTCATTTTTTTTGGATGTGCTATCATCATCTTGTGTTGTCTTCATCTTCTTTAGATCTGATGATAATTGCAGTCTGCAAAACAAATTCTCAGGAAGGGAGAAAGGTGATCTCTCTTCAGATGACAAGATATAAACTTTGGGTTTCTAAGAGGTGTTTGCTGCTCCAAATGGCTGTTTCGTGCCTGTGCAGGCTGATTTCAGTAATAAATATTCAACTCTGCGGTTGATTTTCTGGTTTTTGTAGTCATTGTTACTTTTTATGGCATAAATATTATGTTCCAAAATGGTAATTGCAATTTCTCAGGCAGTCTTCACAGCTGCCTCTTAGCCTGGTTCTGCAGGAAAGATTCAGAATAGACAGGAACCTGCTCAAAGTCACACAGCTGGAAAACAGCTTGACTGGAATGTGGACATGGATGCAAAACTGGTTCCAGCTGAAGTTCTATGTTGTCACAGCATCATTTGGCTATAACTAATTTTATTGGGTGTCTATGTATTGCCAAGCTGTACCCTAGTGATCCTCCATCTTTCTCTCTCTGTTTGGGCAGAGCCTCTGAATATTCATAAAGGAATTTGTCTTCAATTTCTGACCTTTTGTCTGTGGATTGATCCCAAACTGGAGGAGTGGAACACTGAGGATCTCCCCATCCTTTCACCAAATATGGTACCAAACACCCTGGAAGTCTGTGAGGCCCTTTAGGAGATGTGAATATTGATAGATTGGTTCTTCCCTTACAGTATAGAAAGGGAACAAAATAATTTCACAAATAATGACAATTCAAGGCACTTAAAATTGCCATCCAGTGTGGGGAGTCAAAGTTGGAAGATTTCCTATTTTATTGCCATAAATAGGGAAACCTTCCTAAAGGAGGTGACATGGAATTAGACCATGAGAGATAGAGAAGCTGTCCAATGGCAGCACTCAGGGAGAATATAAGGGCAGGGGTAATAAGCAAAGATCTATGTTTGTAAAAGTAAAGAGTACAGTGTGGGAATGAGGAACACTCAAAATTCCTCGGTCAGAGCATGAATGGAAGCAGGATTTGTAGACAAAATGGGAATTATGTTAGTGTTGGATTGCAAAAGGCTTTGAATGCTGAGTTTAGGTGATTGGATCTAAACATTCTTAAAGATTCTGGGAACTCCATGATCTTATTTGTTGGAGGGCTTCAAAGTTGTATGTGAAGGAGAATGTTTTTTATAAGAGGCTTACTTGAAAGATGATGAATGGGGTGAGATACTGTGGAGGGATGACTGAAATGGGGGAAATACTAGAGGCAGAGAAACCAATGAGATGGTTTGTGCAATGGCTTAAGGTGAGAAGTAATGAGGATTTGAAAAAGGATGAGGATGGTGGGAGTGAAGCAGAGAGGAGCCTGGTACCTCCGAGCCTTTTCATTGCAAACACACACATCATCCCTTGACTCTTTTGTGGAACTATCAAGAAATAATATTTCTAGTAGAAGACCCAGTTGGTTCAATTAAGAGCTGCAAAAGATTCACTTTTTCCTTCTCAACTTCCCTTGTGGCCAATGGTGCATTTATCACCCTGAGCAGGTTCTGCAGATCTCTGATTTGTCTCATAAGGTGGGTAGATAATATAAATGTTATGCTGCATTTAAAAATAATATCAAATATCTGAAAGAAAACTTGCTAAAGATTAGGAATAGGCTTGATATGGTCTATCAGAAAGAGTCATAGAATGGAAACCAAGAAGTTGGAGTTCTTGGAATGGTGTGTCCCTATCTAACCATGGCTTTGGGCTAGCAATTTATTCTTTCTGAGCTTCAAGTCCTCTCAGACTAAAGGGTGGGGTTGGGCTATGTAGATTTTCAACTTTTCCCTACATAGAACACTATAGGTAAGTCCTTGTGAGGAACCCAAGATGTAAAATGGATGTGTGAAATATGTGGTGGTAAGGCTGGAGTGAGGAGCTTGAATTTTGCTTGGCCTCTGTATGAACTTCCTTGCCCCCAATCTCTGGGGGCTCTATAGGGCGTGGTCAGAATTCTAGGGGGCATTGTAGGTTATTAGATAGTCTTAGATGTCTCTTTGTAAACTCATCATAATGACACATGAGTTTCTAGGTGAAAGTTCCACATTGAATTCCTTAACACTTTTCCCCAATGTTGGGGTTTTACAGTTTTATGGAGACCCTTTGGAGGTTGTCCTCTTGATTTTCTGGCTTGCCTTCTGGGGGAGGGGCCTGCCGAATTGTTTTAAGGTCACTCTTACTTAGGTTGAGTTTCCCCATCCCTATCAAAGGGCTGGACTCTATGGAAACCAGTTTTTCAGGTTTTTGTTCTCTGGAGCTTTTTGTTCTTTTGCAACTTTTTGCAACCTTTTGGAGAGTCAGAGCAAAGTAAGCAGTCCACACCCAGACCTCTGTCTTATATCTCTGGATGGTCCAGGACACACAGACTCTCCCTCTGCAAACTCCCCTGCACCATATCCCTCTCACAGGTGGTGTGCACCCCAAGTAATGGCCTTGATGGACACCCGGGGCCCCCACTTGTCTCTATACCCCTGTGCCACAGAAGCCACAAACAATATTGGTTTGTGCAAGCTTGCCATTGCCAGACTGCTGTCTGGAGCTCACGCCCATACACTAGAACCCCGTGGTCCCGCACATCACACAAGGTTGCTGGAGGCGTGGCCTCCGCCAGAGGCGGTGGTGCACCCAGCCCAAACGGTGGTGCAGATGGCTAAAAGCTGTGGTTTTCCCCACTGGGTTTACTCAGGTGCCACTGGGCACCAGCTATGGATGTTGTAGGAACACAATTTTAGGTCCATGCCTGTGGCCATCAGATTCCATCAGAAGCCCCTTAAGATCCTTTGTTTTTTGAGTGCTTTTAAGGACTCCAAGTTGATGCTGGTCCCCAAGCACAGGGAACTTTCATATTGGGGTATTACTTTCCAATGGGTTGCTTCTGGTGGCTCCCTCCCTGTCTCCAAAATCAGTCTGACTGCTCCCACTCCACTTTACCTCTCCACTGATGCTCTTCTGCCTCCATAGAGATCCGGGAGTGTGTAATCTTACATCTCAGGCTGATTTCATGGGTGTTCAGAGTGTTCTGGTAGATGTTTAGTTCACTTCAGGGGACTGGTTGAAACAAGGTCTCCTACTTCTCTGCCATCTTGCCCCTCTCCCTCCTGGTATTAAGAATATCAAAACAGAAATGGCTCAAATGTCTTCCATAGCTGATGTGATAGACCAAGGGGAATCAAGTGGCTTGCCCAAATCTCATAGCTAGGAGGGGTCCATGGCAGGTCTAAGATGCAGAGAAAGTGAAGGAACTAAGGAGGGCACATATGTGGAGCACTGGGTGTTAGACACAAACAATGAATCATGGAATAGTACATTAAAAAACTAATGATGTATTGTATGGTGACTAATATAACATAATAAAAGATTACAAAAAAAAAGAAAAAGAAAGAAAGTAAAGAGACTCATACACACACCATCACAAGCCTTCATTTCATATAGAAGAAGGTTGCCTTCTTTTGACAGAAGAGTTATTCAGTCCCTTCCTTAGTAATTTCTTTTGTGGAGCCCAGTCATGTTGGCTCTAGCCCTTAGAACAGGCTGGCAGGCCAGAAAAGAACAGTGTGTCCCAAAACAGCCTGCCAAGAACTCTGCAGAAACTTTTGTCACTTGGGTCATTAACCTAATTTTGATTGAGTTGGATAGGTATTTTGAGTTTTGCATAAATTCTTTTTTAGTTTCAGATGCAGAGTTCAGTGATTCATCATTGCATATAACACTCAGTGGTCATTACATCAGATGCCCTCCTTAATGCAGGTCACCAAATTACCCCATTCTCATCCACCTCTTTTCTAGCAACCTCAGTTTCTTTCCCATAGTTAAGAATATCTCATGGTTTTTCTCCCTCTCTGATTTCTTCCCATTCCATTCTCCTCTCTTTCCCTATGATCCTCTATGCTGTTTCTTATATTTCACATATTAGTGAAACCATATGATAATTGTCTTTCTCAGATTGACTTTTTTCACTCAGCATAATATCCTTCAGTTCATCCATGTTGATGTAAATGGTAATATTTCATCCTTTCTGATGGCTGAGGAATATTCTATTGTACACACATAGCACATCTTCTTTCTTTTTAAGGGCTACAGCCAAACTTTAGTACAGCCAGAGAGGTTTGGCAGATCGAATTTATATCCTGGTTCTTGAAAGTTAGGTTCATATGTCACTACCATACACAATGATAAACTCCAGTTGGTGGAATGAAATAAATTGTAAAAAACAAACCACAAATTTTTGAAGAATGCAGGGGTGAATTCTTTGTAATCCTGAGTTGGCCTATGTAACTATACACAAACACCTACATGCCATAAAAAAGGACTGATAAATTTGATCACCTTAAAGAACAAAACATAATAAAAAAATGAAGTCTTCCTCATGCAAGACAAAGAACAGTCATAAGGAAAATGAAAAGACAAATGACAAATTGAGAGAAAAATTGCAACTCATGTCCCAGACAAAAGGTTAATTTCCTTATGATAAAGGGAACTCCTGGAGATTAAGGAGATATGACATTTCTCACTTTTCCAATGGGAAAAAATCCAAAAGCTTACAAAACGCTCCTCTCTTGAACTTTGAGAACATTCTGGGAGGTACTGGTGGAAGTAGAAATCTATTACCTCAGTAATAATAGGAGGCAAAATGGCAACTTTTAACAATACTTTGACCAAGTGATCTGTCTGTCACAAGATGAAGGATGCACAGGGTTATTCATTGTTTGTACTGGCAAAGTGCTAGGAATAAGCTAGGTTTCCATCAGAGGAAGACATTACATTAACTATTGTTCACCTCTACAGGAGAGTAGCTTATGGCGAAATGAGAAACTATGTGGTCATGGAGCGGCCTCCAGGAGATAGATATATATCTACATATTTATTTATTTTAAAGATTTTATTTATTTATTTGACAAAGAGAGACTGAGAGAGCACAAGCGGGGGAGGAACAGAGGGAAAGAGAGAAGCAGGCTCCCCATTGAGCAGGGAGACCCACATGGGGGCTTGATCCTAGGACCCTGGGATCATGGCCTGGGCTGAAGGCAGATGCTTAACCAACTGAGCCACCCAGGCACCCCTACAGTGTGTGTGTGTGTGTGTGTGTGTGTGTGTGTGTACTTGTTTTGTTATATTTGTCACCATAAAGTACGTCATGAATTTTTGATGTAGTGTTTCAATACTCATTGTTTACATATAATGCCCAGTGCTCCATGCAATACATGCCCTCCTTAATACCCATCACCAGGCCAACCCATCTCCCCCCGCCCAAAGTCCTCGGTTTGTTTCTCAGAGTCCACAGTCTTTCATGGTTCTTCTACTCCTCCAATTCCTCCCCTTCACTTTTCCCTTCCTTTTCCTAATGTCCTCATGATATTCCTTATGATCCACAAGTAAGTGAACCATATGATAATTGACTTTCTCTGCTTGACTTATTTCACTCAGCATAATATCCTCCAGTCCCATTCATGTTGTTGTAAAAGTTGGATATTCATCATTTCTGATGGCTGAGTAATATTCCTTTGTATATATGGGCCACATCTTCTTTATCCAGAATATTTATTATTATTATTTATTATTATTAATTTTTATTACATTATTTTCTTTTTTAAGTGTTCCAAGATTCATTGTTTATGCCACACACCCAGTCCTCCACGCAATTTATGCCCTCAATATCCAGAACAAATATATATATATAATATATATATATTCGTGTTTTTTTTTACTTTTAAATTTATTTTATTTTTTCAGTGTTCCACGATTCATTGCCCATGCCCCACACTCAGTGTTCCAGAATATATTTTTAAGTGAAATAGAAAAACAGTACATTTTTTTTGTAGTATATATTGTTTTGGGATAAGGAAGGAGGATAAGAATAAGAAATTGTATTTGCATCAATCCTTGAATGATGCCCACAAAACCAAAAGTAAACAACTTTTAAGGAGTGCTTGGGTGTGGGAATATGGGATGGGATGGGGTGCACAGGGAAGAAGGGAAAGTGAGACTTCCAAATGAATGTTTTTATATTGCTTCAATGAAACATAAATGATTTGCCTATCCAAAAAAGGAAAATAAAGTTAGAAGAATTCCCACAAGTAGAACATATATGTGAAGAAATTTGGGCAAGGTTTTTCAACTCAAATTTATCAGCTATAAAATAGGGGAAAATAGAATTTTCTTAAAGCCTTTTTTCAGTTGTCTACACAAATCAAGCTTATTTATTCATTTGCTGGAGAGAGAGCAGGGGGAGGAGCAGAGAGAGAGAGAGAGAGGGAGAGAGAGAATCTCAGGCAGACTCTCTGCTGAGTGGAGCCCCACACAGAGTTGGACCCCAGGACTCTGAGATCGTGACCTGAGCCAAAATCAAGAGTTGGACACTAACTGACTGTGTCACCCAGGCGCCTTGAAAATAAGCTTATTCTTGACTAAGGACACACATTTGTGCACCTTCTGTGTGGAAGGGGTTTGGAGAGCCCTGTCATCTGACAGGCAGTCTGCCCTGTTGCTAGTTTCCTCCTCTAAAAAGGCTTCTCCCTTTAACCTCCCTAATAATCTGCTCATTTGCCTCTGGACTATTTCTCTCTTTTGTTTTTCTCATAACTTCTTAAAGTTGGCCAAACCTCTCTCTCTCTCTTTTATCACTTGTTTATTTAACGTTTGTGTATTGAATCCCAAGAACCCAGATCCATGTTTCATGTTTCAGATATTTTTTGAATGAATGAATGTTTTGTACCCAATACAAGATGCTAGAAAAGACCCAGAAAAAGATTTCTGTCAGGGGTTACCTATCAGGGATCAGGCTACGCTGGGCATACTGCTCCACTTCCGAATCCACATACTAACCTGTAACAATATATTTCTTTTCTTTAACCTCAACACCAAGACTTAACTCACATAGATAGCATTTGGAGTAAGAATTAAATCAAATTAAAAGACTTTCTAAAATTAAGACCACTCTCCGGCTCCCTGGATTGACCTTTCATATCTAATTAGACCTTGGTGTTCTCCCAGCCTCATTACAATCTCACTATGATTTTATTCCATAACAGACAGAAACCAAAGAAATGCATCCTAAGATGTATGCTCAGAGTGTCAGCAGCCTTGCGGCTCCTTGTATCTTGGTGTCAGGTAATTGCTCATAATTAGTTTGCATATCTTACCAGAGAAAAGTAGCTTAATTATCTCCCTCTGTAGAATCTCTGGAGAGAAAGTTTAGTGTCTGTTTTTCTTTCTCTCTCTCTTTTTTTTCCTTCCTAAGAAAAGTACTATCTTTGAACTTGATTTCACCTTGGCGGTGTAAATAGGAGAAGGAACTATGTTATCTCAGATATATATATCACCTTCTTTGTGTGTGTGTGTGCAAATAGTTTTTTTAAAACCTGTTTTTCATGTTTTGTAGAAAAGCATTTAGAGTGGCATAAGGGAGTTATATCCTTAAGTACAATACCTGTGCCATGATGTAAGTTAAATTCTAATTCATATATTTTTTTTCTTTGGACTCCCTTCCCTCAGCCCAAGCATGGTGGGGTCTATGGGAGGCTTATCCTCATACTTAACTTCAAGTATATACAATTATTATGAAATTAATATTAAAGATAATTAAAATAAATATAAAATAAATATAAAATGATAAAATACAATAATTATGTATTAAAAAAGATTCTCAAGTGGAGTAAGCATTGCTAAGAGCATTATTCAAAACAGGGTGGGGAGGATCTTGAGGAAGCAGGACCAATGCACTTCTCCTGCCTCGATTTTCAGAACACTATAGACTTGCGACTTTTGTTAGCTGCAACCTGTCAGCTGCACCTGGACCACCTCCTGGAATTCATCCTTCTACTTTGGACCGAAACTGCCACAATATAACCTCTGTTAGCTAAATGGTCAATCCTGTCTTAGACAGGCAGTGAAACTCTGTCAGCACCCATCTTAGTTCCTTCAAAACAAGTTATATAACCTTGTGGTTTTTTTTTTTTTTTTTTGCCTTTCGAAGCCTGCACTCCCTGCTTGCAATTCAGAGCATGCTTTCAGTTTTTTGCCTCTTTCTGTCCACCAGATTGCAATCCTTAAGACCCCAAATAAATGCTTTTGGTTGTTTACAGCTTCTTCTTCTTGGTCAACACATGTTTATATAATATTATATACACGTCTTTCCCCTCAGCCCCATATACTTTTAGCAAAATGAGGTGGCAAGGTGAGTTATTTTCCAGCCACTTTGCTGAGCATCACCAGTTTCTCTGGCTAATTCTAGGCCCTGCAACAACACATTCTCAGGGGTTCATTATTTGGTTGATTACTTTAATTTCCCACTACACCGATAAGGACTGAATTAATGAGGTAAACAAGCTGAGAGATTTATATACAATATTGCAAACATCATGCAAGGGAATCTTCAAAGATTTTCCTTTGCACTTGAGAGCATAACAGAGATGTTCAAGGTGGGAGTTTGGAGAGGCAGAGCCGTTTCAGTCCCCCTGCACACGTGTGTGTGTGTCCATGTCATATTTCTTGCTTACCTGGTGTGAGAGCAAACAGTGTTTGGTGCAGGTGCTGGATCAGGGATCAGGGATCAGGGAATTTTACATGATCCAATAACACATTTCAGGGTGAGAGACTGGAACAAAACCTCTGTCTAAACCTCTTTTCTCAGAATGAAATAAACAGATTTCTGATAAGCCAGAGGAACACCAAGAGGGTAAGCCAGGTGAACCTACAGTATGATTGCATTAGATCATAAAAAGCTTGAGGCAGGAAATGTGTCTTTGCTCAAATTTGCACCCTGTAGTAGCATAAATGAGCGATCAGCTGATGGGACTTTTCAGCATCCATGATCACAATGCCCTAAGTTTACAGAGCACATTGAAATGCATCAATCTTTTCCACATTCACTTTTTTAAAAATGTAATACAAATGCCCATAGTTCAGAGCTGGGTATATTGCCCTTATTTTACAGATAAGGAAACAGACTCAGAGAAGTTAAGGCATTGCCCAAGTCACAGAGCTGGTAACGGCTAATGGCTCTAAGGATTGGTGGCAGTTCATTTATCTCTAAATTAACTCATCTTCCTATGCCTCAGCTGCTCTCATTTATTGTAACAGTTAAAAGAAAAATGACTGATTGACTGACTGACTGACTGACTGACTGACTGACTGAATGAATGATGGCCTGGGTAGTGTGCAAAGCCTCAGGACTGGAGAAGTTAGGCTGGCAAGGAAGACCTAGATTGAAGATCCATCAAGATCCCTTTGAGAAATCCAGACTGTGGTGGTTGGATTACAAAAGACAAATGTAGCAGGGGTGGGGGTGGGAGATCCATTTACATTGCATTCAGTTGTACAAATAATGTGTATTTGAAAATATTTTTCCTGTAGCTGATTTCATCTTAAGAGGTAAGTAGTAGGGACTACAACACTTGAGTTCAATCTGCGAAACACAATTGGATGGATCTCTTAAGGTCCTGTCTTTCAGACGGCTCATCTCTCTGCTTCTCTCCAGGTTGGCCTCCTGAGGTATGAGGAAGGGGCTTCAGGAGACTGTATGGTGAATGAAATGGAAGGAGTCTCTTGGAATCAAGTGTGGGAATTTGCCCTTTGGCATCCTGGTCTCTATGGTAGCTTTCTTGCCAACCTCCTTGTTTCTCATCATCTCATGGCTGTTGGTGCTGCTGCTGATGGCATGGGTTATAAGAACAGGTGCATAGGGTCTGGGAAGACTCTGGGATACCTATTGATTCAGTCCATATATGGGGTCTGTGTCCATAAATGTCAAAGCAAACCCTCTGACTCTTCCTGCCAGGTCTAACAGAGCACCCTCTGCTCACCATCCTACCAGATCACATCTGTTTCCAAACTTGCTTGTGTCATGTAGAGTTGAAGTGGAGGAGGAGTAGTGAAAATTCTCATTTGTCAAGGGATCTTGGGAGGTCACAAGTTCTTATAGGAGAATTTTATTAACATCCTAAAGAGACTTCAAGGGTCACTGGACTCAAACTTTCATAAAAAGGACTGTAAAACCTCGGTGCCCATCACCCAACTTCTCCGTGTGTGCCTGTATAAGTGAGGTGGTCTCGGTATAGGTGAGTTAGCCAGCCATGAGCTATCCAGGTCTTTGGATAGTTTTGACCCAGAATTATGAATCTCAAAGCTCTTGGCCCATCCCCAGGAAAATTATTGCAAATTCAAAGGTGGAGTGAATATTCTATGAGAAATTAGAGCAATTAAAAGGTAAATGAATATTTATTGAGTAATTATAATATTCCAGACACTGTTCTAGGTACTAGGGAAAAAGCAAGGGAATGGGAGTTGGGGGGTTAGGAGGACAAAAAAGACAGAAAAAAAATGTACACTTTCATGAAGCTTATATTCAAGAACGGGTGTCAGATAATAAGTAAAGTCACTGAGCAAAATATATAGTACCCTAACTGGTGATTGTTTTAGACAAACCAAGAAAAGAGGGGAGAGGGAGTGTCTTGGGGAGAGTGCAGTCAAAGTTGATCTGGTCAGGAAACATCCTATGAATAAATGAAATTTGAACCCAAAATTGAAGGAGGTGAAGAAGTGAGCCACATGGATATCTGGAAGAAGAGACTTCGAGATGAAAGGGAGGACTGTTTCTAGTATGTGTTGGAAGAACAGGAAGGAGGCAAGTGGGGCTGGAAGGTGATGAGTCAGGAGAAAATAAGTTGCAAATGTGGTAAGAGAAATAAAGGACCATGGTCATGGAAAGGGCTTTTGGTTTTATTCCAGGTGAGATGGGAAACACCATTGACATCCTGAGCAGAGGACAAAGCTGGTCTAACCTCTTTTCTTAAAGGATCATTTAGCTGCTGTGCTAATTCCATTCATGACTCAGGGGGAAAGGTGGAAGCAGAAAAACCAGGTAGGAGAGGGTTGCAATAATTCCAGTGAAAGAATTATTAATAGGTGGACCAGAGCAGTAGCAAGGTACGGAGTAGGAAATAACTGGATATAGAAATATTTTGTAGTAGAGCCAATAGCATTGGTGAATAGATTGGATGTAGGGTAAAAGAGGAAGAAGAAAATCAGGATGACTTCAAAATTTTTGGCTGGAGTATCTAGGAAAATGGAAATACCATTAGGATGGGGAAGGCTGTGGGTGAATCAGGTTAAGAGAAGATCAGGAGTTTTGGTTTTGAATGTATTAATTTTGAGATGCCTATAAAACATCCAAGAATATTTGTAGAGCAGATGTTTGGAGTCTGTGTTTGGGGAGAGGTTTCAACAGGACATATAAATTCAGGAGGCATTGGCATATGACAATGCAACCAGATAAGACCATCAAAGGAGTGCGTGTGGACAGAAACTTAATAACACAGAAGAGCAGAGCAAACCCAGCTTAACAACAAAGTCTGCATAATTGCCCCAGAGAAGATGAGTTAGGTAGTCTTTACCAGCTTGAAACCCAGAAGCTTGTTTTTCCTTGGGTATCTTACTGTGCCAAAGCATTTTCTTCTCATATTGATAGATTTTGTCTGTGTGGAACATTTATCCTGGTCCATAACCTTCTCCACAATGAGCCTCTTCCGTTTTTCAATTTAGGTACAAACACACACACACACACACACACACACACACACACACACACAGTTGATAGGCAGGGACAGCAGATAATATTTTTTGTTTTATCAAATTTACATTAAACAATGAAAAACAGTTCTTAAAATTCTCACACCAACCTTTACTTGATAGTGAATATTGGGCAGGTTCATAGTAGCTTCATTTAAAATTTAAGGCTGTGTACTTGCAAGTTCCTGACTTTCCTACCTGAAGTATTTTTCTACCTCGAGGCATTTATTGCCTGTGTTGATGCTCCTGTGATGAATAAACCACCCTTTCAGCCTTCACTACTTTTGTCTCTCACTTGATGAGTAATTCTTTTTCACTGAGACACTTCTGTTGAGTTCTGCTTTTGTGTGGAGAGTATGTGGAGATGTAAGCTCTAACTAAATTTGATATTCTACTTTTCCATTCAAACAGCCCTGTTTTCAGCCTGAGAATCACTACTTTTTTGGACTCCCCATCTCTAAACCTAGAAGCTAGCTTTCTTGATAGGGCCATTTTTAAAAATCACATCCCACCTCAGTCCAACAAGGGTTTCATCCACAGTGAGTTACCATATTCACAACGAGGATAAAACAACAAAGCTTCATAAACTATGGGTAGATGGCTAGGCTTACTCACTACCTAAATGATTTGGCTTTTGTAGTGTGACAAAAAGCTGTGATATAAGGAAATAAAAGGTGGGTGCATACCAGGAAGGTGGGTAAGATGCCCTGAGGATCACTATCCCCTTTGGAGATATGTGTTCCAAAGGCTGTAAAATTTAAGATTGATTTCATGTTAGTCATCAGGGTTTAAATTGGTACCCGGAGCCTGCCTCCCTGTTTGAAGATTTCTTTTTGTTTTAACACATTTTTTCATGTGTTAATAGGTATTCATTTGTCTTTGGTGAATACTTCACTTTTATTCCTTTCTCCGTTTTTTTTTTTTTTAAACTTTTCCCCCCTAGCTCTTCAAAGGAAGGAACTATGTTTTTAACATTTACTGAAAGTCTATTAAATTCACCATTATCTAGCACTTACGGCTTCCAGGAGCCACTCAGTTTTTCTACTTTAGAAATTTCCTGCTTGCTTCTACCATCCCATCTCTGATCTCTCCTCTCCTTCTGTAGTCTCCTGTCTGACTCTTGCCTTCTCTGTGAGGAGCTGCTTCTAAAGCATCTATATTCCCTGATCCTACTTCCCTGGAAAGGGAGTGTGTCCTCCACTCTGACTGCTTTGCTTGCAAGTGTCTGTTCATACCACTTCTGACTTTTCTTTCCTCTTCCCAAGAGAGGAAAAGGGGTCACAGTGATAACTAGTCTGTGGTTAAATGTTGTGCCTGGGCTGAGAAGCTGAGGAGAGAAGGTTGTAAATCTAGATCTAAGGACTCTCCTCCTCTGGAAAATCTCTATGCATTCCCTAGGAGTTGTGTCCAATACCTGCCTGGCTGAAATATAACTTCATCCTTGGTATTTGGGGTTGCTGCTGGGTAGAGCTTGGCAGAAAGCATCACATTCCCCACTACATAAACCTTGAGGCTGGAGAACAGTTTTGTTTGGGAGCAAATTAATTAGAATTAGAATTTAATCTTTCTAAGACCAGGCTCTTTGCTATCAGAAGGAAAGGGAAGAAGGAAGGAAGCAACCACTGGATACCCACCTCTAACTCTAAGACACAGGGATTTAGTCATGCCCTCTGGGGTTCCCAGCTAGTCAGAGGGTGAGTGTGAATGACTGCATGACTGAACATTCCTCTTATGGTTGCCAGTGTTTCATTGGGAGGGAACCAGGGACATTCATCTGTGGCCTGCACTCAGGTTGCCTTGAGGGCAGGGATAACATTTATTCATCTCCACTTTCTGGGGCCCTCCTTGAGTTCCATTTCTTAGTTTTATATCTTATTGGGCATGAGATTTGTTTCCCTGTGTTTCCAAGTCAAGTTTAGATTCAGTTAACTGTTGGCTATTAAGAACACGGTGCCTGTAGCTAACAATGTTACACAATGCGTAGAATACTTGTTAGGAGAGTAAATCCTAAGAGTTCACATCACAGGGAGAAAAGTTTTTTTCTTCTTTCTATCTTCCGTTTTTTCTTGATATTTTATTTAAATGAGAAGATGCGTGTTACCTATCGTTAACTATAGTGCTAATCATTTTACAATAATAAATGAAGCCATCATGCTGTACATTTTACACTTACACAGCAATGTACCTTGATTATTTCTCAAAAACTGGAAAAAACAGTTGGCTCTTGGCATTATTTAATAAGCCCCGTGTACTGCTTAATCGAAAACTCAGCTGGCTTACTTATGAGCTTCTAAGCGTTGTTCCATTTGTGACTGGGCAGTGGCATGCTGTAGTGGTTTATCAAGTCAGGATTGAATTACTAACTCTTCGTCTGAATGTTTTTAGGACAATGAGTCAATGTTTCAGAGAAACATCAATTTTAGTGGATTTGAATTCATCAACAGCCCTTAGGAGAAGGCATCGCAAGAAAACTTCATAGACAGAGACATTTCTGGACTTGTGCATGTTTTCACTGTCTGTTTTATGTTTTGTTTTGTTTTGTTTTTGTTTTTTAAAGTAGGCTCCATGCCCAATATGAAGTTTAAACTCATGACCCTGGGATTAAGAGTTGGATGTTCTTCTGGCTGAGCCAGACAGGTGCCCCTGCTTTATGTTCTAACCCTGGCTCAAAGTCCTCTCCTTTTCAACCATTGGCAAATTCATCATGTGAATTCCTGCGATCTGACTGGAAAGCAGTTTATACCACGAGCTCCAAAGTTTTATGTGGTCCACACTGAAAACAGAGCCAAGGTCCAGAAGCTCTACCCTTAACATGATTAACTTCTATTGCAGAAGATCAAAAAGGTTTTACTTGTGTCAGGGAGACAGCAGTGATTCTCTTTTGCTCTTGAGAGCAGCATATTTTTTGAGGTTGGAAAGAGGACATATTACTTCCAGCAACTGAGCTAGAAGTGGTCAGGCATGAATTGAATGCACTAGTTGGATGTACTTAGTGGCAACTAAGTCTGGCTCTGAAGGAAGAGCAGGTGCTAGTCTTAATGGCAGCCAGTGGCCAGTGAAATTCCAGGCGCCTTCTGGCACCAACAAGGGCTGAAGGAAAATATCTGAATAAGGAGAATAGAGGGATGAGAGGTAGGGATGGAGCCAGAAGACGTTTTTCCTACCATTGTGTTTGTACTTTACCCTTAATTGTCCTCTTCTGTTTTGGAGAAATGCAGGTTCTATGTGTAAATACAGAATTAATAGCAGCTGACCTATTGAAACTTATACTTATTTCCAGGGATGACTGGAGCCAAGGTACAGACTCTTGCCAAATTATAATGAAATTAACTAACTAGTGATAAATATTCTTGTGCTGGAGTCTAAGAGAGATGAGGTAGGCAATCTCTACCACTTTATTAGCTTCACTCTTAAAAAATAGATGGTTTTGCACTTAGTTTCTGTTGTGTTCTCTTGGTTTCTTCTACTGCACTTGGTCATGCAGCTTAATTTTTCTGCTATGCAAGCAGAGGATATAAACTCACTCCATTGGAGAAGACTGTGGCTCTCCTGAGCCCAGGTCTCCTGCATGTATCTTAATACTTCATGATTCAGATACAAAATACATCCTATGTGACTGAGGAAGCATACTGCGATCGTGTCTGAAGTCCTGGTCCTCTTGATGTTTGCTTGTGCTTTCTTTCTCCTGCTTACTGGAATGTCACGAGTCATTTCAATTACCCAACCATGTGTAATTTGATGCTTTATGTTAGTTTTGTATTCATTCTGACATACGATTCAGTAAAAAGTCTATGTATATTTGCAGCTCTTGTCTAGAGGTAGGCTTAGCTGGACAAGGTCATAGGGGTTAAAGTCAGCCTTTGAGGAACCCAAACTCTTGATTTGCTTCCTCTCCTCTTCCCTGCACCTTGTTTCCCCTCATCCCCCTTAGGTATAGAATGCCTTTATATTTTTCTTTAACATTGTCCCATCAAAACCTTCTGTGGATTACTCCAGGAAGTCTTCCTAACTCTCCCCTACCCCACCCCCTTAAATAAAATTAGTTTTCAGTCCTCTGTAACAGCAAGAGCATGTTTTCACGGAACTGATGTGACATGTCACATCTTATTAGATCCCTTTTCCCCTGATAGACTGTGAAATCTTTGAAGACATCTATCCTGCCTTATTCATTTCCATGAATTCCACCAAATCTTAGCACAGCCTCTTACAGGAGCAGGTACTCATTAAATGCATGGTCAAAGACATCATTGAGTCAACAAACAGATCTTTAGAGAGAAAAGAGTCCTTTCACCTTGAAAAGTTATTGAGGGTTGACTGACTTGTGACATACCTCCCAGATGCATTTGCATTCCAAATGTAACAGGTAGATAAAACCTTAAGCTAAAGTAATGCTATTTTAATGATGGCATGTTAGACACTGTCAGAATATAGGTGAGTCAAGTGATGAGGTATTTGCAAATATTCATAAGTGGGGCACTGGGGACTTTCATGGAAACTTGAAATGATATAATGTCCACTACTGTGACTATGAATCTACTTTGGAAACTGTAAAGGTCAGTGAACACTCACTTGTTTAAGCTGGGTACAATTTTACCCCAAATAAAACCTCAGTATTATTTTTATTGAGGTCATTTCTAGTATGGCACCAGTGTTCCCTGTGGTCAGTTGGCTGTCACCCAATAGTTACATGACCATGAGCCATATTATATGTGTGAGACCTTCATTTCCTTATTTGTAAAATAAGAAGTTGGATTCTATGATCTCTAGAGTTCCCTTCAAGTAAATATTTTATATAAACATGAATAAATCAATCACCCAAGTATACCTGACTATGAAGGACAGTGCTTTGTATGAAATTAGTGAGATTAATCACCTTTACTATTTTGGCAAATGGAAGGGAGGAGCTTGGCACAGAGGATTCATGAGTCACCTGTGAATTGGAAAATAGATGTGTGATTATAACAGAGTTTCAGTTGTCAATTTATTTTGTCTAAAAAAATACTACATCAAATTTTCTCCCTTTTGGGATATAGTTCAACATTTGACTTTAGTATTTTTTCTGATATCATCCAGTTGTCTGACTGCCCATATGGCTGAGGAAGAGGCTACATGGCATGGTAACAACCATCATCATTAAGTCTATGAAGTAGCCAGGTGACCATTTATTTCTGTCTCTGGAGAGGAAAAAACAGGAGTATATATGTCAGTAAGGTGAATATCCATCAAAGAAGATTTGCTGATGCCTGAAAGTTAAGCCCATGGGCTTGAAGTGTCATGACAGGAAGCTAAGAGCTTGCCCATAGATCTCACCAAAATGAGATCTTTATTTTGGACACTTCTGGTCCAGGATCTAGTTAGGTTTTCAAGTAGAGAATCTTGGTCTGAAGGGTCATTCCCTTCATTGGGTCATGAGTTCTAGCTTGTGCTAAAGAATATCACAAGAGCGATACCTAAAAGCCCCTAGAAGCTCACAAAAGAATGATAGATACAAGTGGAGTATTGGGGCACCTGGGTGGCTTGGTTGTTAAGCGTCTGCCTTTGGGTCAGGTCATGATCCCAGGGTCCTGGGTTTGCGCCCTGCATTGGGCTCCCTGCTCAGTGGGAAGCCTGCTTCTCCCTCTCCCATTCCCTCTGCTTGTGTTCCCTCTCTCACTGTGTCTCTCTCTATCAAAGAAATAAAATCTTTTAAAAAAAGTAGAGTATCAATTTATGATTTTATTATTAGGTATTAGTTTCCATAGACAGTGAAACACACATGGGCCTCATTCATTCAGACTTCCTGGAGAATACCTACATATCGGTGTCTGGGATGCCACATACTGGTTTGAGGCTTGTTTGATGGATATGGAAATGGGTAAAGAATCTGTGACTAAAATTTGAATATTTAGTGGCATCTGGCTAAGCTGGCATAACCATGATACTCCAGAGTTCCTTACCCCATGTGATTCATTTGAATAGGGACTTTCCCAGTTAATCTTTTTTTTTTTTTTAAGATTTTATTTATTTACTTGACAGAGAGAGAGCATGAGTCTGGTGAGGGTAGAGGTAGAGGGAGAAGCAGGATCTCTGCTGAACAGGGGTCCCCTGGTCTGGAGCCCAGGATCCTGACTGAGATCATGGAGATACTTAACTGACTGAGCTACCAAGGTGCCCCTAGTCTTTGCTTTTACAGCTCCCTCCTTGCCTCCCTCCTTCTGTCTCTCCTACTTACCTCCCTTCCTTCCTTCCTTCCTTCCTTCCTTTCTTCCTTCCTTCCTTCCTTCCCTCCTTTCTTCTCTTGCAGTTGCATTACTGGCAAACTCCTCTACTAATGGACTTACTGGATCTTTAGATAGGAAAAAAATTGAATCTTATTTCTGTCTAATGTCAGGATAGATCTTTCAAAAGTGACTTTGTATATTTTTGCTCTTAATTATTTTCCACTCATTTCAACTTTTACCCTCAGAATGGGCAATCCTAATTTCCTTTTATTTCAAATATTTAATTTTTTAGAGGGGGAGGGGTTGTGGAGGTAACAGTGAGGCATCTTAACGTTACCCCTGTGAATTATCTGTAAAACATAAGGTGCCAGTTTCTACTCAGTAAACACTAGAATGATTTAATGGGTAACCCTTAGATGCAGTGATGGTCCTTGAGTTCTTTTTCTTTTTTAAAGATCTATTTATTTGAGGTGGGAGAAGAGATAGAGAGAGAGGTGGGAGAGGAGACAGGGAAGGGCAGAGGGAGAGAGAGAGAATCCCAAGCAGATTCTGTTGAGTGCAGAGCCTGACTTGGGCTGGATCCCCTGACCCCGAGATCATGACCTGAGCCCAAATCAAGAGTCAGATGTTTCACTAACTGCACCACTGAGGTGCAGTTCTTGAAAGGCTGTCTGTCTTTGCCTCAGCAAATCAATTAATTGACAGTAAGGCTTTCAGGAGCAAACTGTTATGGGAGATTCTGTTCTGAATTGGTAACAGAGTTCATAAATGGGGCTATATGAAGCTTACACAGTCAAAGAAAACACTGTGGTGGGGGCAGGATATTAATGGTAGGGTTTTGATTTTCTGCTGCGATTTTGAGTTGGGAGAGGAAGGGCATTCCAAGGTACTGGAAATCGACAAGCAGCCTCTTTATATGTGAATACACTGCCACCTATTGGTCTTTTCTTGTCATTGGCCGGGTTTAGATGGCTGTTTTGTGGATTCTTAATATGACAGAATCTAGACTCATTCTAGTTATGAATTCTTAGGTTGAGACCTTAGCAGACTTTTTAATGTGTGTTTTTCCCCTCCACTGGGATGGGAGCCAAGGAAGTTGGATTCTAGTGCCAACCATGACACTGACTTGCTCTGGGACCCTGGAAAAGTTCTCACTGTTTTGGGTGGTGGTTTCCTCATTTGCAAAACAGCCAAAAAATTGATCATGATAACCAAATATTTATTGAGCTTAGAAAATGACATTTGTTAAATACTTTGGATGTATTGTGTTCCTGGAGCCAAATAATTATGTCCACTTACAAATGAGGAAACTGGCAAAGCAAGCAAGCAAGCAAATGATTTGATAAATAACAGAGGTGGGGTTTGATCTCAGAATGTTCTGATTCAAAGACATATATCCTTAGCCATGATGCTAAATGTTTTTCAGAAGATTTCTCCCAGATCTTCTTTTTCAATATCTTCTTTTCTTAATGACATTTATTGACATTTATTGCTAACTATTTATTGACAACTTGTTACTTGACAGAAAATGTGCTAAGGTTTTTACCTGAGTGCTCTCATTAGATCATGGTTACAATCCTATAAAGTAGATACCGCTATTATTCCCATTTTATAGTCCAGGACACTAAGGCTCACATTAATTGATGCCTGACTTCCTTAATTGTTTCCAGTGGCCCACTCTTAGTTTTTCTTCCTGACTCCCTGACACTCATGTGCCATAGGGGTTTTATAGGTAGCACTTGGAAGTGTACATGTTTGCTAGTTCTTCTTCTTCTTCTTTTTTTTTTTGGACAAATGATTGCACTTGGCAGCATAGGGAGGGGGAATACAGAGCTTATGCTAATATAGATCCATCCCTAAAGGAGAGTCCTAATTGTACAGAACAGTGCCTTGTCATATGGTTTAGTATGTGTACCTGCTATGTCTGTAGTAAGAGGGTCCAGCTACCAAGCAGTCCAGAGCCTGGGGAGAGAGATGACGCCAGTCTGGGCACCAGGGAAGCTTCCTGGCAAAGATGACAGTAAATTGATCCTTTAAGGACTGGAAACCTAAGTAGTTATGAGCCCAGGTTTGTGCAGCTTGAAATATAAGCTTCGTGGAGCCTCCTGGAATCCACCTAATCACACCTATTGTGCCCAAGAATCTATTCCTCTTCCTAACTGCATTGACAATTTCTGCTTTCCATACACCAGTATGACTGATGCTTCTCATGCTCCCTCAGGTCTAGGGATGATCTGTCATTCCACCAAATAGACATATAACTATTCTTACTACTTTGGAATGTATCCCCCCCACAAATATAAAAAATACAAAAATAAGTGTTGATGAGGGTGTGGAGAAAAAAGAATCCTTGTACACCATTGCTTGGGAATGGAAATTGGTGCAGCCACTCTGGAAAAGAGTACGGAGGTTCCTCAAAAATAATAATAAAAAAAACCACCGCACAATCCATACAACCAAGCAGTTCCATTTCTGGGCATTTATCTAAAGAGAATGAAAACATTAACTTGAAAAAATATATATACCCTGTGTTTATTGCGGTTCTGTTTATAATAGCAGAGATGGAAGCAACCTAAGTGTTTAACGATAGATGAATGGATTAAAAAAATGGGATGTCACTCAGCTATCAAAAAGAGTGAAATCTTGCCATATGTGAGAACATAGATGGAACTTGAAGGGGCATTATGCTGAGTGACATAAGTTAGGCTTAAATAGCCTCCTTCCCAGTACCATGGCTGGGCTGTTCATGGGCCCATTGTGCTGGGATTAAGGTGACTGAGGACACAGGCTGCCTGACATCCTGTCTACCTCGTCAGTGATGTCTGCACCAGGTGATATTGTTGGTACTGATATAAAACACAAAGATCTGCATCCACTGGACACACTCTATCCATGTGCTTTCCCCGCTAGAGCTCCATGGCTCTGCCTCTCCAGTCTTGCATCTTGCAGGTACCTGAACAAACAGCCAGGCCATTTTTAACATCTCAGAAGTCCAAGTATATTTTTAACTCAGGTCACTTCCATTTGTAGTAGAATCTACAGTGTTGTTCCCCCCCTTAATTGTTGATGCTGGTAATTTGTTTTCTTTCTTTCTTTCTTTCTTTCTTTCTTTCTTTCTTTCTTTCTTTCTTTCTTTCCTTCTTTCTTTCTTTCTTCTTTCTTTTTTTTTTAGTCTGATAAGTGTATTGATTTTATTGATCTTCTCAAAGAAGCTGGTGTCAATTCCATTGCTTTTAGGAAAGTTTTTTTTAAAATTAATTTATGCCCACTCTTTGATTGTTTCTTTTCTTCTGTATATTAGTTTACTGTGGCTACTGTAACAGATTACTAAAAAGTGGGCCTAAATCCAGAGGGCAGAGGGTCATGCTTCCTCCAGAGGTTCTTGGGAGGGGAATTCAATCCATACTTCTTCCAGCTTTGTCAAAATTTCTTGGCTTGAGGAACACACCGCTACAATCTCTGCCTCTGTCTTCACATTGCCTTCTCCTCTCTCTCTCTTTCTCTCTGATCTTTTCTACATCTTTTCCTCTTATAAGAATAATTTATTGCATTTAGGTCCCACCCAGATATCTAGAATCACCTCTTCATCTCAGATCTTCAATTTAATCATATCAGCAAAACCCATTATACCAAATCAAGAAATGTTTACAGTTCAGATATAGGACTGAACCCTTTGAGTTTCACATTGTGCTTATGTGTGTTTTATTTTCACTTCTTTTTCTAGTTTTTCTCAGGTAGAAGTTGAAGTCATTGATTGAAGCCTTTTTATCTTGTTCTCTGTTGGTGGTGCTAGAAATTTCCCACCATTGGAGCTTTACTTATTGATTTGATATTGTGTTTTCATTCTGTTAAAATAATTTCTGTATTTATTTTTTTACTCATAGGTTATTTAGAAGTGTTTTATTTATTTTTCAAATATTTGGGAATTTTCCGAAGATCTTTCTGTTATTGTTTTCTAATTCAACTACATTGAGGTCAAGAGAATATACTTTCCATGACTTAAATTCTTTTAACTTTGAGACTTTTTATTATGGTGTATCATGGTAAATATTCTAAGTACATTTATAAACAATAGATATTCTTCTATTACTGACTGGGTGTTCTAGAAGTGCTAAGTTTTGTTCATAGTGTTGTCTAAATCTTCTAAATCCTTACTGATATTTTGTCTAATTATTGTATCAATGACTGAGAGAACAATGTTGAAACCCCAAACTTTAATTGTGGACTTATTTGTTTTTCCTTAGAGTTATATTGGTATTGGCTTCATGTATTTTGAAGCTATGCTATCAAGTGAAAAAATGTATCGAGTTGTTATATATCATCTTGATAAATTGACCCCATTGTCGTTATGAACTTACTTTCTTTATCTTAGTAATTTTGTTTGCTCTAATATATGTTTGGTCTGATGTAATAGAGCTACATCATCTACCTCTTTGCCAGCCTTTCAGTATTAAACTATTTGTCAGTATATTTAAAGTGGTTTTCTCATAGGAGGCATATTATTGATCTTGCTTTACTCACAATATCAATTTTACCTTTTAATTAAGGATATTTAGATGTATAGTGATAATTGATATGCTTGAGTTTAAGTCTGCCATCTTGCTTTTTGTTTTCTTGTTGTCCCATCT
>PITA01018399.1:0-40462 GCA_004023965.1 Spilogale gracilis
AAATGGGTGAAAGACATCGGATTAATTTTATTTTGTTAAGGAATAAGCAGTGAAAGTCCTTCCCAAAAGACCTGACCAATTCTGCTTGACTCCAGTATATCAAACTAAGCTGTAAATAGCTATCAGAATAGGGCTCTGAAAGTGCATATTTGCCAAAGCAAGACTTCGGTTGTAGGGAATGGTGAGTATGGCTGGTTGTTCTGGTTTCTTTGGGCCAGGTCGGACGGACTGCTTGGTGGCAAAATGCCACCAGGGAGGATGTTTTCAATAATCTAAAGAGGTGTAGGAATGATGCTCAATTGGAGAGAATCAACTGAAATTAAAGTGCTATGCCACTGAGCTGTTTTGCAATTAATCTTGGAAAATTTGCTTTTAACAACGTCTCCAGATCAGCATTAAGGGGATAAGGGGTAGGGTATCAGCATCCAGAATCACTAGAGGAGCTTTTAAAAAAATTACACAGGATGTTGTGGTGGGGGGAGGCTGTATGTATTGGGGGCACTTCCCACTCAACTTGCTGTGCACATTAAAGTTCTCTGAAAAATTAAGTTGGTTATTTTCTTTTAAATTTATGGAGCATCAGGTGTAGTATTTAAAATCACTGCCTTAGGAGCTGTAGTTGCCGTGGGGGATATTCACCTCCTGCAGTAACATCAATAGGAAAATCATGTTGAGAATTACTGTCCTATATCATAAAATGTTGGAGCAGAAAATAACCAAAAATCTCCCAGTTTAGTGTTCCCCAGTTGGGTACCACAGCAGACGGTTTCCAGAGATGTTAGGACTTCATTTTTGAGTTATACATGAAGTTTTCCATGGTCAGTAAGTTTGGGAAATGCAACTTTGGGAAATTATAACTTCTTTGTGGTAAGCGAAATCAGACGTTTCCCACACTTTATCAGACACTTCGCGGGGTGGGGCACACACTTACCAACATAGTCCAAGGAACGCCAGTTGGGAACAAGTAACCTAGGAGTGTTATAAAAGTAGGCGGGTCGCCACTTGATAATGGGTTGTGAAATGAACTCTTAGGAGTTGCAACCATCCTTTTTTTTTTTTAAAACAAAAAAATAGTAGAATGGCATAGAAAATACCAGAAGGCTTTGCACAGAGGAAGGTAAATGTCATTTTGTGAAACTTTGTTTCAGTTATATATGGGGGCTCGTGGGTACTCAGTCATAATGAGAACTCTATTTCTTACTATACATGATGACTAAAAATTTTTTTGGAAAACACCAGTGTAACAGTTCCTCAATTTTATAAGTGAAAGCACTGAAATGGGTGTCAGGATCACGTGGGGAGTCAGGGACAGAATCTGAGTCCGCCCTTTATCTGCTCCCACCTACGCCAGGGCACCCCCAGATCCACACATCGTCCCTTCTTAAAAGCAGCATTGATGGAAACAGTGCAGATATTCATCAGCAGATGAATGGATAAGCAAAATCTAGTTTGTATGTACCATGGGATATGATTCAGCCTTAGCAAGAAAAGGAATTCTGAAACCTGCTACAGCGGGGCTGGACCTTGACATTAACGCCCCACGGCCCCAGGCCGACACAAAACGACAGGTGTTGTGTGAGTCCGCTCGGATGAGGTCCTTGGAACAGGCAAACTCAGAGACGGAAAGTAGATTAGAGTTTGCCAGGGACGGAAGAGAGGGGAGAACCAGGAGTCAGTGTTTCAGAGACAGAGTCTCATTTCAGAATGTTGAAAAAGTTCGGGAGACGGACGGTGCCGATGGCTTCACACACTGAACCTACTCGAGGCCGCTGAAGTGCACGCTCAAAAAATGGTAAAAATGACAACTTTTATGGAGCGTCTGGGTGGCTCAGTTGGTTAAGCCACTGCCTTCAGCTCAGGTCATGATCCTGAAGTCCCGGGATCGAGCCCCGCATCGGGCTCCCAGCTCCGTGGGGAGTCTGCTTCTCCCTCTGACCTTCTCCCCTTTCATGTTCTCTCTCACTCACTCTCTCTCTCTCTCTCAAATAAATAAATAAAATCCTTTTATTTTAAGACTGTTTTATCACAATAATCATGTTTGAAAGAACCAAATCTCCAAAGAGTAATAATAGTTGGTGATAAAAGCCACACAGCGTTTCTTTCAGACAGACCTTGTTTTAACGTCTAACCTTAAAACGTTCCTCCCTCTGGACCTTCCTGGGTGAGGGTCTGGGCCCAGGTGCCGAGGATTCTGGGGCAAACAGTGAGGGCTTCCTGCCCTTAGGAATCTGTGGAGCAGAGTTTGGCCGCGTGGGACCCTGATTCTGGAGTGCCGGGCAGGTGACAACGGCTACCGTTTCCATAGGTGACGCATTTTATAGCTACGAGTCACGCTGAGCACGTGACCGTGCCTGTGCTAAGAGCTCTGATTCTCCAACTGCAACATTTGGGTCAGCCCACAGTTTGCTTTTTCGAAGGTCAAGCAGAAGCATATTTCATGGTTTTTCTCATGGTTTCACCCTTTCATCAGTTCGTCATTAGCCCCAACCCAGAGACAAATAGCCTTTTCTTGCTTTGCTTTTATCTCTTTCTTCACAAAACCTCCAGGCTTGCTGCAAATACCAATTTAAGTGCAATGCTACTACCCCCAAGTTGGTTACAGCGATTCCCGCTGTCTCCGTTCTCCACTCTTGCTTCACGTGTTTGGGTAAGAGAATCGGAGAGTCAGGGTGAACCAGAAATGAGTGTGAGGGCAGCTGGACCGTCGGGAACAGATGTGTGTTTCTTCTTGGGAGCCGACAGGTTATTTGAAACTCCTCCTGTAAGGCTTTCTGCCCACCATCGGCTCTGTTTGAGGACTTTGGAACCTTCTCATCTGTCAGACAGGCCCCTCTTTGTACCCAGTCCCCACACAGTTACTGACATGCAGCATGGCTCTGCTTGTCTCTGCGTGCCTCAGTCTGGCATCCACAGTAAAGGAAACCAGGAGAAAATGTGTCTTACTTGACCAGGGAAGATGAGTAACTGGGTTTACTGGCAGCTCAGGGAGAGCTTCAGAAACGGGGCTGGAGGGATCTTTGTGAACTGGGGCCACACATCATGATAATGACCTCAGAACTCTTAGCATGATCTTGTGAGCTGAAAGTGTAACTCAGGGTTTCTCTCCCTTGGCATCGTTGACATTTGGGGCTAGGTAAGTCTTTGTTGTGCGAGCTGCCCTGTGCTTTGGAGGACATTCAGCACCATCCCTGGCCTCTACCCCCACATGCCAATAGCACCCCCCAACATGTGATGATCAAAAACGCCCCCTCGGGGGCAAGAATCACCTCTGGCCAAGAGCCAGTGGCAAGCTCCAAGTACCTTCTGCTGTGGTCTAAGTTTGAGCTGTTGAAGACTTTGTTAGGTGTTATTCTCGAAATAATGGAAAAGAGCTTGGAGTTGTTTTTTGAGTCCTGCTGTGTTAGTACAGAACTCCCGTCTCCGAAGTACGTGTAGAGACTCGTCACCTGGAAGAAAGGAATCCCTAATGTGTTAGCGGTTTGTGACGGTGGGTCTGTGATGGGTGCTGGGATTTCGCGTGTAGTGTCTCCTGGAGATGTGCGCCACGGTGAGGGTCTGGGGCCTCTCTCCTAGTGGGGTCCTGCCTGGTTATGGACTGAACAAGAACCAGCAAGCTGAAACTGAGGAACTCTGCGTCAATGGCACCGGGATATGCCTGTTCTCTTTTGCTTCCTCTGCCAGACATGTGGCCGGATGATATAAGCAATTTACTTCATTGCCGAGTCTTTCTCTTCCACAACTAAGTGGAGGAGGATAACCTGCTCTTCATTTTATTAAATGGCCATGATATGGTCACTTGATCCATTGAGCTCCCCTCCTATAGTGGTAAGAGTTGTTCAAGACCATGGGATTCTTTGTGGTTTCCTTACTTGTCACAGAGCCCTAAATGGATTCCCAAATTCCATCTTCCAAAATGCAAAGCATCCCTTTTCTTCCCCCAGGCTGGAGTAGGTGGGTGTTTCTTATTTATCCATCCAGTGTTGATGGAGCTCCTGTGTGCCGTGCTTTTTGCAAGTCACTTGGGACACTTAGATGATGAAGCCAGGTTTCCTGTCATACTCTAGTTAGAAAGATAGACTTACAAATAAATCTAATATAACATGATTGTTTCCTGTCACCTATACAAAGTGCAGTGGTTTAACTTCCTGTGTATTTGGAAGCTCTTCCTAAGTCTATAAAGAAACAAGCACAGTTAATGACTATTTGGGGAGTTATTAGCATGTGGTCTGGGAGAACACTGCTCAGGGAGTCTGAGAGCTTGTTTTTTTGTTTTTTCTTTTTAATGTTGATACTGGCCCTGACTAGCTGTGTGCACTTATCCGTGTCACTTCCTCTTTCTGGTTTGTAAAATGATGTATGGGCTACATCATCTCTGAGGTCCCGTCAGACTCCTGCAGTCTATGCTTATTATAGTAATAATCATAACTATTAAATACCATTGTGATATATTTTAGTGCTAGGAACCTCATGATTAGTCAGTCTTTGTGAAAAGGACTTTTTGTAAGTTTTAAAATGAGTTCTTGCTCACTTGTGTTGGTGGGGAGACTTGAACAACTCTGGTGAGGTCAGAAGACTTCCTGCACTTCAAAGCCCCATTTAAGAGGTAGACCAGCAGTCTGAAAGATTGAACCAGATGTTTTGCCCTGAAACTCTGTTCCTTAAGAATGATGCTATCTCTAAATAGACCCATTGTCTGTGGAGAGCTTCTTTCCCCACAGCGGTTTTTGGGAGGTGTAAGGTCGGTGCCCTTTTTGGAGGGTAGGTGCCTTTTACCTGTATTTTTCTGTTTATCTCCAGCATTACATAAACTCAGTAGGTAGAGGTTATTCATTCCTTCTGCGCCTGAAGCTATAGGTAAGTTTGCTGTCCAGTATAAACCTGTCTTCACATCTGTCACTTCTGGATCCTGTAAGCTCCATCCCTAGGTTACCAGGGCTGGTAACCTCCGGGAAGGCTGTCGGCAAGCTCGTGACACGGGGTGCCCAGTCGGGCATCAGGTCTGTAGTCTCTGAGTGTTACCTAGTAATGGAAGAGACATACTCGGAGCATTCCTCTCTCTTTCTTCAAGACACTTAGCATACTTAATAACATTTCAGTGACGGTCCTGCTGATAAATCTCACCTTCATCAAAAAACCATCGAGGAAAAAAAACAGAAACAAAAACAAAAACAAAACCATCGAGGGACCTCTCACTGCCCATCCAAAAAAATTTCCTCAATCACCTGCGTGATACTTGGCAGATACTGCCTTACGCTGTGGTCCTGGGTGTTCATGTGCCATTTCCGTTACAAGATTGTAATCATCTCCTAGAGCTGTGATTGTATTTAACCACCTGGAAAGACCCTGCGACCGGGTCGGGCTGCGTGTGCACGCGTGTGTATTGGGTGCCTGGTTAGCGCTGGGGGAATGGATTGATGGATCACAGTGGCAGGCGCTGGGAAGCACTCAGTGAATAGTTGTAGAATTGGACTGAATCGTAAGTGGTTAAATATTTCACAGTTCTCTCGTCTTCTTACTTTATGCCACTTACTGCGGGTTAGATGAAGCTGTGTAGGCACCTAGAGACTGAAAAGTGGTTGCTGGTTATCTGAAGAGCTTATAGAGCTTTTAGCTGTTGTATAGTTCTGATTGATTCCTTTCTTTCTTTTTCTTTTTTTTTTTTTTTTTAGCAGTGTTTACATTTCTGGCTATTCATGCTAATACAGAAATTTAATTAGACCCTTTCTTTTCAGTTAATCGTTACAGCCCTGTTTGTTTGCTGTCTCGACAGAGCCCGCGTTGTGGGAACAAGAGAGATCAATTCGCTATCACAAAACTTATGACTTTTGACTAAGTCTAGTGTGCCTGTGAGGGTGTGCCCCACTCGTGGTGACTTCTTAGGCAGTTGGAGGATTGTAGATTGTGAAATGGGCAAGCGTTCAAGGAACTTAAGAGAAAGGATCTTTTTGAGCCAAGAGGAGTTGTGATTTGGTTATTGACCTTCTCAGAGCAGCACAGGGACCAAAGTGAAAATTCTGGACAGCTCATGAGATTGAACATATACATGCCCCTTATTGGTGTCTCATTATTGAATTATTAAGTATCTAAAGAGTTGAAATTAGGTACAGAATATGTACAGGGTTCTGGCTGAGGAAAGGGGTTGGCTTCAGTAGCATCTGTAAATGAAGGTGTGTGGCAGGGGTCTCTAGTTTTGTTCTTTCTTTGCCTCCAGGGCTCACACAATGCCTGGCACAGCTGTTCAGTAAATATTTGTTGAAGGAGAATCCATGAGATAAATACATTGTTTTGCTTCTGATCATTGAATGCGTGGTTTCTGGATTAAAGGTTCTCTGTGGCTGTGTCTCCAGATCTGCATGGATAGTATCTGGGATGGGGCTGCTTTTCAGTCGTGAGAGACGCTACCACACCTGCCTTCAGGAGCTATGGCTGCCGTCTCTGACTTGGCAGGGCAGGGCGCTGGGCCTGGGCCTCGAGAGTCATCAATGATGGCCAGCATGGTTTCCACAGCCCCCAAGGACAGAGTGTGAGCTCGGCATTCTCACATACCTAGCCCATGGCCAGCTTGGCGACACTGTGGGACGCAGCCCAGCCTCTGCTGTTGTCTGGTCACTCGTCTATAAAACTGAGCCCGTAAGACCTGATGCCCAGGATGGTGGCGGGTGCTCAGTGATGTACTGGGTAAGGTCTCGCATGGGAAGATACTCAGCAACTGTGTCCATTTGCAGTTCTTTTACCTTCTAGCAGCATATTCCTTTTATGGATATAGTCATTGTCCACTCGGCTCTGTGCTGAATGGTTTACCTCTTACTCCTGTATGAAATGAGGTATATGAGAGAAGGGACCCAGCAACCTGAGTTCCTTGGTGCCTCAGGGAATCTTTGATCTGGTGCAGAGTTAGAAGTCAATGCATGCGTGCAGAAAGGACTCATCCTGTGTGGTGTGGTGCTCGTGTGTGTGTGTGTGTGTGTGTTGGGGTGAATGAGGGAAGAAGAGTTCTGGGAGCAGCACTGTCTTGGAGAATTTCTTGTGATGGTGGAAAATGTTCCCTGTCCCATTCTGTCTAATGCGGCCAATGAGTCCTTGAGATGTGGCCAGTTTGACAGGAGAGCTGAATTCTTAATTTTATTTGATTTTTCATCTGAATGAACTTATCCCATCGGGCAAACAACGAGTGCACCGGATAGCAGGGCTCTAGGGCCAGCCTGTGGCTCAAGGGCTAGCGGTCCGCTTTGCCCAGGAGCTTGTGAGAAATGCAAACTCTCAGACATCACCTCACATCCGCTGGGTCAGAACCTGCTTTTTGGGGCACTTGGCTGGCTCCATCAGAGCACGTGATTATTAATCTTGGGATTGTGAGGTTGAGTCCCATGTTGGATATAGATTACATAAAAGTAAAATCCTTTTTTAAAAAAAGAACCTGCATTAAAAAAAAAAAAGATTTATTTATTGTAGAGAGAGTGTGCAGGCAGGGAGGTGGGTGGCAGGGGAAGAGGGAGAGAACCTTAGGCAGACCTGATGTGGGCTCCATCTCATGACCCTGAGATACGATCTGAGCTGAAATCAAGAGCTGGACGCTTAACAGACTGAGCCACCCAGGTGCCCCCAAAAGAACCTACTTCTTAGCCAGATCCCCTGGTGGTTCGAATGCACGGTTGATGCTCAGTTTTCTCTGTAAACTTGTGTGGTGCCCTCTCAGAGCTGTGGGTTCTTACTGTCCTGTGTGGTTTTCAGGGGACACATCCTTGTGGGTCTCTGTGCCTCCCTGGGGTTCAGACATCAAACGAGAAGGTTCTGTAAGCTTTTAACCCAGGGTTAAAGGCTATTTTGCTGTTCCCTCCTCCTGAACCTTGTTAATTTCTACATTCCCATTTTTTCTCCCCAAAAGATAGCTCCCCTTTTCCCTTTCCATTCACTACTCTGTAACTTTCTTTTTCCTTCTACTGTGCCTTAAACTGGTAAAGGTGTGGGGATGTGTACACACACACACACACACACACACACACACACACACCTTTTAGATGTTTCAGACCAAATCAGTACGTTCAGATTGTGATTATCTTAATGCTTCCAGCATGCTGGCTAGTGAGAGATATTTCAAAAGTAGCATTTTCTCTTTAAGCGAAGTTAGAGATGTGTCCCCCACCTGTCTGGAAGTATTAATAATTCGTATTCTGTGATGGTGCCGATTTAGGCAGTGAAACAATAACAAAACATCATCAGTCAAATTGCTTTGGCTAACGTGGGTTTTGCTTGGATACTGAAGCTAGCCAAAGCTGAAAATCTTTGTGTTCATTTTGGTGAAGACTTTCCATTTTATCCCTTTAGTCTCGAGTGGCTCACACACGCCAGGTAGTGATGACCCTGTACCGCACATCTATACCGTGTTGATAGAAGGTTGGAAAACATTGAGAGTCTACATCTGGGGAGCTGTCAGGGGCACCACGAGGAAACTGAGGCATAAAGGCAGCATGCTAAAAGGGGCCCACACAGGGGTTCTGTGTCCCTATAGTGTGTCTCTAAAACACACCCCAGGTCACAGCACCAGTAATTGGCAGAACCAAAGTTGGACCCCTTGTCCTTTGGTCCCCAAGTGTGCACACTTCACCACCTGGCCACCCCCAGGCCTGCTTTGCTCTCTGCCGGGGACGGCCTCCCTCAGTTTGCATTGTGCTTGCCCCTTCCTGTCCTTGCTGTCACTGTCACTGCTTCCCCTCCTCTCCTCCTTCATGTCTTTTCTCAGATGTCACCTTCTCGAGGACACCTTCCCAAGCCGCTCCATCAAAAACAGCACGCACATGCACACACACACACACCCACCATCATTCTGATTCCCACAGCCCTTTATTTCCCGCCTTAGTCCTTATTATCGCCTGCATCTTAGGTACTTATTTGTATGTATGTCCCTTGAGTTCAAGGACTTGGTTTTGTTCATTGCTGTATCCTCTGGATCTAGAACAGTGCCCGGTCCATAATAACAGTAGGTAAAGTTTTCTGAATGAACCAAAGAATGAATGAATCAATGACTCTCTAACCTCAGAAGCTGCTGTTGTCTTGCACATGGTCTCTTTCTTGCTGCTTTCTTGCCATGCTCCCCTCGTTGGCCTGAGTGATGCATCTGGAACCTCTGCCTGGCTCCGACTATCCCTTGTTGTCAGCAAGGGACAATCCCTTGCTCCATGTTCTTATGGCTCCGGCCTGCATCCCTGGCCCTTTTCTTCTGCTGTGTCCTCATTCCTTCCTTTTTTGATCATGCCACTACCCCTCTTTTCCCTCTTTCCCTCCTCGACCCCTGCCGACCCGAGTGCTGTGTCCTCCTTTGGCTTGAGCTTGTCTGTCCATCTTCTACACTCCACTGCTATGTCTCGCTTGGTAGACCCTAAGTTTATGAGGGCAGGAACCCTCTCTGTCTTATTCCCGTTCACCCACCCCACCTTCAGGCTGAGCACCCTGCTTTGAGGAAGCGCCTAATATAACTGCAGGAGGGTGAGTGAGGCCATTTAATTCTGCGGGTAGGTCCGCACAGAATTTGTTGCAACCAAGGCTTACTTCTCTAGAATTAAGTGTTTCTTTGGCACTACGTGGTCTTACTGTCAAGCTGTGAGATTTAAAGACAAAATGCTTCCTGCTAATTATTAACAGTTGCCCTGTAAGAACAGAGCCATTATGGGGCCCTGAACCCTGGCACGCTGCCCCCCTTCCAGCAGCGAACGGCGTCGTGGGACAGGGTAGCTACAGCCTGGGACCCGTTAGCCCGCAGATTACCCAAAGAGGATTGCAGTCTTGGGGCCAAAAGAGTAGGGAGTGGGTAAAAGGATTTGAAATGAGATTATAGGCCCTAAAAGCTCCTTGCTTTCTTGTTCAGGAAGTAATTTACCAGTTTTCTTCAAGGCAGCCAGACAATCCAGTTTAGGGACTGGTGGTGGATCAGTGTTCTAGGACCCTTGAGATACTTAAGCATAAGTTGATATCTGTAGTTGTGCTTATTTGGCTTCTTGTTAAAAAATAAAGGAAGAATTGGGACGCCTGGGTGGCTCAGTTGGTTGAGCGACTGCTTTCGGCTCAGGTCATGATCCTGGAGACCCGGGATCGAGTCCCACATCGGGCTCCCTGCTCGGTGGGAAGCCTGCTTCTCCCTCTCTCACTCCCCTTGCTTCTGTTCCCCCTCTGGCGGTGTTTCTCTCTGTCAAATAAATAAATAAAATCTTTTAAAAAAAATAAAGGAAGAAAAAAAACAGGACTAGGAAGAGAAAGGCTCATAAAAGTACTCTAAACAAGGAAAATCGAACACAGGATCTTTTAAGAGCGAACGAAGACCGCCTCCATTTAAAGAGCATCGTACTTGGTTGTTGTGTCTGCAAGGCAAAGTCAAGCCAATGGGTAACGTGAGCAGGTGGCTGTGGCTTTATTTGGAACTCCGAGAAGGCAGGTCATTTTTCTTGACCCCAGCTCCCTACCTTGAAGCTACTTCATCAAAACGTACAGGTTTGGCCGGGGCCGAGTGAGAATCAAGCCAGCGTTGCTGTGTGCCGTCTGTGGTTGAGGTTGATGCGGGCCTCGATCCCAGGACCCTGAGATCATGACCTGAGCTGAAGGCAGAGGCTTAACCCACTGAGCCACGCAGGCATCTTCCCTGCCTTCTCTTCTGTTGACATGAAGTGGCTTTGGGCTGATGAGAACAGACTTCCCTCTCGTTCCCAGTTTGCCTCCTTGCTGCTGATGCGTGGGTCCCATTCTGGCGAGACAGCAGGGGATTAGCTCACTCACTGAGGTCTGCAAGGGGATGCCGAGGTGTCTGAGAGACCCCACTCACTTAGGATCACAGATTCAGTCCATTTTCACCAAGGGGAGCAGTTCGTGAGTGGGTGATCCTTCAGAAAACATCTGCGAGATTCTTCAGATTGCAGAAGCCTGTGCTAACAGACAGTTTGGAAGATGGGAGCACCCGGGTCACAGAGCTTATCACCAAATCTGGTGTTTGGCTTCCTCCTGTTAAACGTTTACTCTGAATCCATGGATTGATTTGCTGCCAATAGGACGAACATGCTGAACGAACGAACGCTTGCATGTTGAGGCACATCACATTTTGTCCTTCACCGTCTTTGGTTTGTCGTTATGTCAATGTAAGGTGTGCCCACACTCGAGAGGTCGCAGGAAGTGATTCTTTTGAATAAATCCCCATAGAAGCTTCTTGCCCCTTTCTCTTAAAAGTGAAATCCTCTCTAGCCTCCCCTTCCCCACTGCCCGCAAATGTTTTCTAATTTGAAGATGGGGACTAGCTTGGTTCCAGTTAATTAAGGTTTTAATTTTGTTTGATTCTACGGCAGACCTAGTGTTTACCTACCTTAATAATGAAATGCCAAGTGTCATCACCTTGAAGTTCACTCTCTTACTGGACTGCAGGGGCGTAGAAGCAGCCCAGAATGCTGCTAGCCCTACCTGGTAATTTGTATTTGCTGTTTGTTTTTGGTGTTCTATTCAGATCCCAGAAAAGGGCTGACCTAAGCTTGATAATCTGAATATTACTCAAGAGTTACTCTGATGCCTGCAATTTGAGCGCTTGCTGTTGGATATGAAACATCGTCCCTGTACAGAGCTAAGGTACTCAAATGTCCTTCTGTGCAGGAAGGAGCTAAGAGAGCCTGAGACTGCTCTCCTTAGAAGGTCCTACTTGCAAGGTTGGCCCCAAGCTGGTATCTGGAGATTGGGGTTTGGAGAGGTTTCTCTCCATTCCCAGAACTGATAGTTCCCTGCACCTGAGCTGTATGTACAATGCAGTGGGTGGAAGAAATCTGGAATTTTGGAATGTGCTAGGCAGAGGGTGCCTATGGGAACAGTCCCCGTTGGAATTCCTGGGCCCGTGTCTCTAATGAGCTTCCCTCATAGGCAACGCTGCCCAAGTGATGTCATGACCCAGTGTGGGAGGAATGAAGCAGGTCCCATGTGACTCTCCTCCGGAAGGACTCTGGGAAACTTGCGCTTGGTGCCCTCTGGACTTCATCCCGTGTGTCTTTTCCCCCTGCTGATTGCACTGGGTGTCCTTTTGCTGAAATCAGTCATAATTGTGAACGTAATGTTCTGAACCCAGGGTTCTTGCAGGGGTTCACCCGACCTGGGGGTGATCCTAGGGTGAAGAGTCCCGACACACCTTTTAAACCTGCTCTACCTCTTGAATTTTTCTGTCTTGGCAGCCTTTTCCCTTCCACCCAGTCTCCAAAGTCAGAAATTTCAGAATCATCTTTGATTTCTCTCTTGATACAGGTAACAAATCCTATTGATTTTGCCTTCGAAGTATCTCTTGATCCATCCTTCCTATAGCCCTTGCTGCTGTCACGGTCTTGGCTTTCCCCGCCCCTCCCTGCCTCTCCCTGGACTGTCCCCAGCTGCTTCCCTGTCTGGTGTTCCTGCCTCTGTTCTCTGGCCACCCTATCACGGGACCTTCCTCTAAAACCCTGGCAAAGGGCCTGCTGTTACCATGGAAATGAAATGCCTCAGCTGGGCCATCCAGGACCCTTGTACAGCTTCATTGGAGGGGTCGGAGCGGGGAGGGTGGTCCATGGGTTAGGGCTCAGATTTGGGTTGTCTGCCCTGTCCTCGGTAACACCAGCACAGGCGAGTTGCAACTTCTCTTTACATCAGCGTCCTTCCCTGCTCATGAGGTGTGAAACAGTACTGCCCTCTGAGGCTTGGTGCAAGAATGAGATGAGTACATGCTGCACATCCTCAGGACAATGTCTGGCATCTAAAAACTCCCAGTAACTCTTAGTTGTGCTTCTTTTTATAATTATCTCTCAGCATTCTCCTCTCTGGGCTGTGCACCATGTTCTAGTGTTGTCTGGTGTGGCTCCTTAAGAATGGATGGATGGATGGATGAATGGATGGATGGATGGATGGATGAATGGATAGATGGATGGATGGATGGATGGATGGATGGATGGGAAAGAGAAAGGGAGGGAGGGAGGATGAAAAAAGAAGGGTTGGTTAAAACCTGGTTGGAAATAGAAGATGCCATAGCAGATTAAACTATAACCATGGGAGAGGAATGTGGGTCAACTTACGATGTGTTGTGAAAGGACTCAGAGAAAAAAGGGTCTGTATGGGGCAGGAAGGGAGTCACTGAAAAGTTAAAGCAAAGTTACCGAACTCATTTCACATCCCACAGAGAGAGGCAGAGAAGTGTCAGAACTTGGTGTCCTTCTGAGAAACAATCATAGAACTGAAGTCTTCCTGCGGGACCCTTTGACTCTACCCCTGCTAAAACTTGTCTTTCTCTGGGGTGACATTCTGAGCTACTTAACGAGGTGTGCGTACTTCTGAGAGGTAGTCACATAGGATAACTTCTGAGTGTTTCTCTCCAGAGTGTCTACGTTTCCTCCTGGCTTTCTGGGGCAGTAGGGACTCTGGGAGAGAGGAAAATATGTCAGCTCCAGAACAAACTCCCAGAAAGGACCCTTGCCTCTGAAAGCGTGTTTGAGGGTGTGGGCTGGCTGTCACCAAGTCTTGCATCCCTGAGTTGCTAGGAAGGGTTGATGCGAGTAGGTGGCTGTTGGTAATGCACTCGGCCATGTGGAGACAGTTTTGTCCTGTGAGCTTCTCAGTAAAGGCTAGAGGCCTGGTTACAGGAGTGTTGTCGACATTGCTGGGGCGCCTGGTGGGCGGTCCTGGAGCATGTGACTCTGGGTGTTAGGGTTGGAAGCTGAAGCTCTGCATTGGATGTAGAGATTACTTAAAAATAAAATCTTTAAAGGGGCACCTGGGTGGCTCAGTCAGTTAAGTACCTGCCTTCGGCTCAGGTCGTGATCTCAGGGTTCTGGGATTGAGTCCCATGCTGGGCTCCCTGCTCAGTGGGGAGCCTGCTTCTCCCTCTTCCTTTGCCCCTCCCCCTGCTCGGGTGTGCACACTCTCTTAGATAAAATCTTTAAATAGGGCACCTGGGTGGCTCAGGGGGTTAAAGACTCTGCCTTCAGCTCAGGTCATGATCTCACGGTTCTGGGATCGAGGCCCACATCGGGCTCTCTGCTCAGCAGACAGCCTGCTTCCTCCTCTTTCTCTGCCTGCCTCTCTGCCTACTTGTGAGCTCTCTGCCTGCCTCTCTGCCTACTTGTGATCTCTCTGTCAAATAAAAAAATAATAATAATAAATAAAATCTTTAAAAAAAATCTTTAAATAAATAGATAGATAAAAGAAAAATTGCGATTGCTGCTTTACGAAGCATCAGGCAGCTGCGGTCGTCACCACATTGCAGTCCTGGGATCATGGCTCCTTGTACAGGTTCTGCTACATAGAACTGTGCATCGTTCATGTTCTGCTACATAATAATCTAAGTGGCTTAGGAGATAAACATCTTTTTGCTCATCGTTCCCTGTGTCAGCAGCCTGGGCTGGGCTCAGCTCAGATGCCTCATCTCTGTTCCTGGCAGTGACAGTTGGGCTCACTCGCATATTTGGGCCTCTGCTGGGATGGCAGGAGGGCGGGTGTCTCTCTCCTTGGGGTCTCACTTTCTTTAGGAAGCTGTTCCGAGCTTATGCACATAGCGGCAGGAGGATTCCCAGCAACAGGAGGAAACAAGCCCCGGTACTCAAGCCCTTTTTCAGTTTCTGCCCATGTCCTAGTTCCTGATGCCACGAGGCCCAGCCAGAGTTCTTGCTGGCAGGACCCACCTCAGGGTGTAGGGCTATTTCTGCAGTCATTGACGTCACGGAGTTGAGGGTCCTGCCAGAAACGGAAACAGCAGTGTTGTCGCCTGCTGTCTTTGCTGTTCTCCTCCAGACGGTCGTCCAGGGCAGGCATAGTCAGTGGATTAGGCACTCTGCTCGCTGGTCCACGTGGGCCCCCGTAGCACTCCTCCTCTCTCTGACCAGCATCTACGTGGAGGTTTTAAGCCATCTGGCTCACAGATTGATGGGCACTCCTAGTCCCAGAGGGCCCACCAGGAGAACGTGGCTGGATCAGCACAAATCTGACGTTAATGCTAGAAAAGGAACTCCAAGCTGACAGAAAACACAGCCCACGCAGATAGTTGTGGCAAAATGACATTGAAAGTCCCTGTGGCGTCTTCAGCCTGTGCTGAGCCCGGGCCCCATCTCTGAGGTAATGCCAGTGGCCATCCTCTGCCTCCACCAGTGTCTGGACAACAGTCTGAGAACCAAAAAGCAATGAAGCAGAGTCTGGGACGTGAGAAGGAGGGAGACTCACCTGGAAGGCCCACGTTCCTCAGCGGTGTTGACACTAGGGGACTGAACTCTGGTGTGAGGGGAGGGTTGGTTGATGGAATTGATGATTCAACCATCCTAGTTCAGACCATCTGATTTTAAGTTGTTTATCTTTAGAGGATTATGCTGTTGAAGATTACACTTACGAAATATTATGGAAGTGTTCCTTTGTGATGAACTAAGAGAAAAGAACCGAGACAAGAATGCTTTTGCAATCAGAGAGGTGTTTTGAGGCAATCTGGAATGAGGAGGGAAGGGGTCAAAGGCTGGGTGGTCTTCGGGTCCTTTGGAGCCCACACATCAGAGGCACTAAATCCACTGCTCTCCTGGTTAGCTGAGCCAGGGGAAGGGCATGGGACTCCTTGAGGTCAAAGAAGTTCTATGAAGGCTTCTGAGGCATGGTGCTGAGGGAGTAGACCCCCCCACTGTAAGCCAGGAAGAATTAAATTTGAGCAAGAACGAATGTTCCATTCATTTAGTCTGAAATTATAACAGTGTCTCAGGTTGAGCAAATTCAACCGGCATGGCTGAAGTCAATAGCCCTCAGGGAACCGGGAAGGTTTTAGGTTGCTTCTGACGTCAATATGGTTGCGAATGAAAGATGACGCGTGTGACTGCATGCATGTGTGAGTGTGAGTGTGCACACATGTGTACGCCTACCCTGGGCTGGGAGCACGTGCGGGGCTCCACACCAGCCTGTCTGTGTCCTAGCCCAGCTTCCCGTCATGGCCTCGAGTCAGGAACCGAGCTCGTCCTGGTCTCCGCTGCGTCCCCAAGGTTTTGAATGTTGCCAGGTGCCTATTAAACACTTAAGAAATATTTACTGAATACATGAATCAAGAAAGGCTGGAAGGGGATTTTTTTTTTTAAAGCATTTAGGTGGCAGTTTTTGAAGAATGAACCTGGCAATTTTAATCAGTCACCGAACAATGACTGTTGGTATCTCTTAAGCTCTTTCGGTGGCAGTATGATAAGAAAGGAAAGGGAGCCAACAGAACGAGGGGCCAAAGTTAAGTGTATGCGCTGTTAAAAACAAACACGCACCAACTGCTAAAAACCCCAAAACCTAGATTACCAGCCTGATGTAGTAGAAATGCACTCTCCTTTTGTAATATACTTATATTTTTCGAGAATTAAAGTACCTTTACTGTATTTTCTAATTACTAAGTGCACGCACAGGTACGGCGGCCAGTTACGGTGTAAAGAATTCAATAAAATGCCCTTGTTTTCATGTCGTTAACATTCATGAAAAAAATTCTTGTAACCGCGGTGAAACCCACAGAACATAAACTGTACCGTCTTCACCTCTTTAAAGTGTCGAGTTCAGTGGCAGTAAGTACGCTCACATTGTCGCGTCTCCAGAACTTTCTCATCGTGCAAAACCGATGCTCTGTAAACACTCAGCAACCCTGAATTTTGCCCTCTCCTCGGCCCCTCTCAATACCGTTCTTCTTTTTGTCTCTGGATTGGAGTATTGTAGGTAGCTCAGACTTACACAGTATTTGTCTTCTGTGTTTGGCTTTTTTCACTTAGCATCATGTCCTCGGGGTTCGTTCCTGTGGGAGCATGGTCAGCGTTTCCTTCTGTAGAACATTCCATTGTGGGTGTATATCCATTTTGTTCATCCCTTCATCTGTCAGTGGACACTTGAGCCATGGGTGTTGAACACGTTTTCACATGTTCCTTGACTCCCACAAACTATAAATGAGATCATACCGTATGCGTTGCTTTGTAATGTGCTGTGTATAGCTTCCCTTGTCAATCAATAATGATATGCAGTGCCTTTTTGTGATGGTACGCAATGTGTGTGCCCTTGTGTGGATTGATCTAGTTGTTGCACATCTCGGTGGTTTTTTATTTGTTGGCATTATAACCGTACCTCAATGAACATGCAAAACGTATACGTTTGCCCCTTTGCCTAGTAATAAAAATTGTAGTGTTTGGATGTTAGACTGGATCATACAGAAGCAGAGCCCGCAGATTTGGGTGTGAGTGATTGACTAAGAGGGTGTTCTCTGGAGAAGAGGTGCATGAGGGACGCAGGATGGGAAAGGGGACAAGCAAAGAAGTCTTAAGCCTAAGTCTGATTGGAACATCATCACACTGGCAGAGTTGTCCCCTTTCAGGCAGGGGGGCCTCTCAGCCACTTACCGTGTGACTCACAGGCCTCTTGGGGTCCTTAGCCAAAAGCAGTTCTGAAGAGGTACTGGGTGTGAGTTAGTGTGGCTCTCACAGCTGCTGGGGGGTGGCTGCAGTCCCCCTGGTGTGTGTGTGGGGGGGGGCCCTCACCATCAGTGCTAATACTGCTGTGTGCCCGCGGCGGTGCCGAGTACCTCAGTGCATATTTCGTAGTCTTGTGGTCTGGGTGCTCACATCATCTCCAGCTTACAGATGAAGAGCTGATACCGAGAGAAGGTAAGTCACCAAGTATCCCACAGCTGAGAAGGGCGGGCTAGCATGGAAGGCACACCCAGGTCTGTCCTCTGCGGGATCTCAGGCTCTTTATCCACAGGCCCTAGAACCTAATCATTAACTCCTAGAAGCAGAATTGCAGGACCACAGAGATAGACCTTTCATATACACGGATGTGTCCAGCCTTCTCGCCCCATCCCCTTCCCAGGTTGTCCCAATTTATATTTCCTTCCAGCACATGTTCCCCAGCCATCCCGGGCTTGTCAGTCTGTTAAATGTCTGCTGGTCCAGTTGGTAGAGAGTTTTGCCTTGATTTTTCTTTCTCTTATTGCTGAGATTCCCGTGTTTATTAGCTAGCTGGATTTTTTTGTTGTTGTTCTCAAGGCCCAGTTTTTGGTTAAGGCTTTTTGCTCATTTTTGATGTTCCTTTACACAAATGTTGGAACCTTCCAGATCCCCCACAGGGATTTGAAATGCTGCATTTATAGTGCACTTGTTTCGAGCCAGTACTTCATTCTATTTTTAGACTTTCACTGAGTTCTTGGTCTGTCTTTTGCTAGGATCGTACTCTTTTAATTATTGTACAGTTTATTTTAAAAGATAAAAACTTGTAAGATTTTTGTTGTCAGCTCAATGTGAACTGAAGGTTGCCAAGTCTAGGACATTTATAGGCCCTACAGCCTCAAATAAGAACGGATAAAACTCTTTTGTTAGCGGTTAATAACAGTATATGCCAGTAGCTACTTTTCTTTAGTGAAGGCACCGTTCGTCTTCCCAGTTCTGTCTGTAATACTTCCATTTGCCCTTTCCTTAAAGGGAGTCGTAGAAGTAACCTTGAACTTAGTTGTCATTTGAATTATCGGGATAGCAGCTAGGACTGAATTTGCAGTGAGAGAAAATTTGACTCAGAGTGGCGTAGGTATGCATGAATATCTGTTAGCTTTATCCAACTAGGAGGTCCAAGAGCGAGTCTAACTTCAGGCTCCATGGCTCAGTCATCAGTGTCTTGCTGTCCATCCCTCGGCATTCCTTCTTTGTTGGCTCAATCTTCAGGCAAGCTTTTGCTTCATAAAGGCAATATGGCTGCCCGGTCCCACTGAGTCTTTGAAGGTCAAATCCAGTGGGAAAAGACTTGATCTCTTACCTCCCAAAGTTGGGCCTGACTGCGAATAGCCTAACACCAGTAGCTGTAACAGAGGGCAGTGTATGCTTTGACTTAGGCCTGGTACCCAAGTGAATTTGAGGAGCTCTTACTGGAAGAAGAGGGAATGGATACTGGCTGGTCAGGAACATCGGCAAATGCCCTCTACACTCAGCATTAGTAGAATGGGCCTTCATGATGTTTTATTTTCATGATGAGAAAAGTTCATAATGTCAGGGGCAGAGGGAACAGTTTTTAGAGAGTGGGGCTTGCCAGTAAGGACTTAAGGACAAGGGAATCCCCCTTTCAAGTGATTCTGTGACCATGGACCATCTGGGGATCCTAGGGATGCTGAGGCCATCAGTGATTCTTGGCAGAGCTTAGTGGGGTTCTCATTTTAATGAGTGAGGCAAGGCTCAAGCCTGCCATTTCATTATGAAACCAGAAAATGGCTCCTCAGCACCACCAGACTCTTTAAAGACCAGACGGAGTTAAGAACACTGCACACTCAGGTGGTAGAGAGTCAGAGACTTCCCCTTGGCCAAAGTGTTTCTCCTCCCCAGCCTCTTATCTGGGTTGCTGTTACTTAAATGGTTAGCTGTGCCCAGGTAATGAAGGTTGGACTTGAATTTCTTTTTCTTTGCTGAAACGCAGGTTCTTCTTGAAATCCATTCCCCACCCCCCTTTTTGAAAAAGATTATTTATTTATTTGAGAGAGAAAGATCACAAGTAGGCAGAGAGACAGGCAGAGAGAGAGGAGGAAGCAGGCTCCCTGCTGAGCAGAGAGCCTGATGCACCTTCCCCCCTTTTAAAATAAACTTTAAAGTCTATTACCAGAAGCAGCCTGCGTACTGGAAACAGCAGTGGCTGGTTGCTGGGTCTCTCTGTGCTCTTGATTATGTGTGTCTGGCTGAGTCACAGAACCTCTCCCAATCTCTGTTTTCCAGTTTGGGAAATGAAGTGATAGCATTAGATGCCCTCCGGAAGTAGAGACGTAGAGTCCTAGAGTAATAGTCTGAAGTGACTGTAGAGAATGCCAAGTCCCACCCTGACACTCAGCCAGAGGAGAAGACCTGGGGAGGTTCAAGGGCCCCTAAGGGATGGTGCTGGAGAGAGAGCCTCAGACCTTGTGTTTTAGTTTGGGCTGTTGAATATAAAAACCAAGTACAGCCATTTTTAAAAAGTAAAAAAGAAGTATAATTAATATATACCAAGAGAGGAGAGGAAATGGAGTTATATGAAATGCTCAGTTAAAGCCTCAAAATGCAGAAAAAGAGTGGAAGACAAAAAAAAAGGAACAAAGAACAAGGACAACGAATCAAAAACAGTAACACCTGTAGTAGATACAAATCCAGCTATATCGGTGATTACTTTGAATGGTAGTGACCCAGATGAACCAATTAAAAGGTAGAGATTGTCCGAGTGGGCCAAGAAACAAGATCCAACTATGTGTTGTCTACAAGAAACCCACTTTAAGTATAAAGACTCATATCGAGTAAAAGTGGGTGGATGGAGGCAAAAAGAGTGTGCTAAAACTAACCAAAAGAAAACATTAGTAGCTATATTAATTTCAGACAGAGCAGACTTCAGAGCAAGGAAAGTTATCAGGGAAGTTAAGAGGGAAGTTACATAATGATCAAGGAGCCAGTTCTTCAAGAAGATATAACAGTTCTTAACACATATATGCCTAAAAAAGAATGTCAAACTACATGAGGCAAAAAAACTAACAAACAAAAACTACATGTGGCAAAGAGAAATAGATGAATCTGTAGCTGGAAAGTTCATCATGCCCTTATCAGGAATGGACAGCTCCAGGAGGCAGAAAATCAGTAAGGGTATTGTTGAACTCAGCAGCACCGTCAGCCAACGGGACGTAATGGATATCTATAGACTACTTCATCCAACAGCAGCAGATTACACGTTCTTCTCAAGGTTACGTGGAGCATTCACCAAGATAGACCACATTCCAAGCCATAAAACACCTTGACAAATTTAAAAGAACAAAAATTCTACAATGTCTGCTCCAAGAAAACAGTGGCGTTAAGTTAGAAATCAATTAGCAAAAAGATAATTAGAAAATGCTAGCATTCATGGAAATTAAACAGCACACTTGTAAATAAAACATGGATCAAAGAAGAACCTCAGGAGAAATTTAAAAGTAATTTCAGCTAAATGAAAATGAAAATACGCCTTATCAAAATGTGCAGGGTACAGCAAAAGCGATGCTTAGAGGGAAATTTATAGCCTTGAATGCATATGTTAGAAAAGGAGAAAGATCTAAAATCCATGACCTAAGTTTCCACCTTAGGCAGCTAGAAAAAAGAAGGGCACATTAAATTCAAAGTAACCAGAAGAAAAGAAATAGTAATAATTAGAGCAAAAAAATCTGAAATTGAAGAAAAATCAATGAAACCAAACGCTAATTATTTGAAAAGGTCAATAAAAGCAAAAAGCCTCTAGCCAAGCTAATTAAGATAAAAAGAGAGAGGACACAAATTACTAATATTAGAAATGGAAGAGAGGACATCACTGCACATCCCATGGACATTAAAAGGATAATAAAGGAATACTATGAAATTCTGTGCCCATACATTTGATAACTTACATGAAATGGATCAGTTCTTGAAAGTCAGTTTGCCAAAACTCACAAAGAAAGAGACAATCTGAATAGGCCTGTGTCTCATAAAGAAATTGAGTCAATAGTTAATAACTTTCCAAAACAGCAAGCATCAGGCCCAGATGGGCTCACTGGTGAATTCCACCAAACATTTAGGGAAGAAATTATACCAATTCTCTATAATCTCTCTCAGAAACAGAGGAAATACTTCCTGATTCATTTTTGTGGCCAACGTTATTTGAATACCAAAACCAGACAAAGACACGACAAGAAACTACAGAGCTGTATCACTGATGGATATAGTTGCACAAGTCTTGGAAAATATATTAGCAGATTGACTCTAACAGTGTATAAACAAGACTAATACCCTACGACCACATGGACTTTCTCCCAGGTATGGAAGACTGGTTCGGCAATTTTTTTTCATGATCTTATTTATTTATTTTAGAGAGAAAGCACGAATGGAGGGGAGGAGCAGAGGGAGAGAGACAAGCAGACTCTGCACTGAGGATGAAGCCCGAGGTCGGGCTCAATCTCACGAAATCAAGAGTCAGATGCGTTTTGACTGAGCCAGGCATCCCTGGTTCAACACATAAAAATCAGTGCCTCCAACAGGCTTATAAATATAAATGTCATTTAAACTACGACAAGAGGGAGAAAGAAAAAAAAAAAGGATTTTTGTAGCCTTTAGGGAAATCCCATACACATGAAAGGCCCACAGTGCACAGGCCTCCAGGGACCACCCCAAGCTCCCATGAGCTCTCTCAGGTTTCAGGTACTGACTTCTCAGTCACCTCTGCCATTCTTCTGTGGCTCCACCTGCCTCCCCACAAGCCAGGCTGCTCTGCTCTCCCCTCTACCCCCCTGCAACCCCTTCATCAAGCCTAGGAAGTCCTGTCTGGCCCCAGCTGCCCCCTGGTCTCCTGGTGGCTTCTGCTTCTATGTCTCTTTGACTTTATTTGTACACATCCTGCCCTGAGGACGGCAACAGCTCAGCTCCTGCTAGGCTAGGCCAAGGAGGTTAGAGGTAGCCTGAAGCTGGTGTCCATCGTGGTCCACCCTGGTCCAAGGCTCTCTGCTCTGGCTCTGGGGTCAGCTGCGGCCGTCGCTGTGGGCTCGGGCGCTATAGAGCGTGCCGAGTGCGCCGTGGAGGGGCCCCTTCCTGAAGCAGGCGTGCGCCCGCGGCGCCAGGACCAGCTCCCCAGGATCCTCAGTCACCGAACAGTGTTTTCCCACTTCAGCCTGAAAAGACTAGGATTCCTTTTAGAGAAGACTGGGCCTCTGGTGACCCTCGCACCTGAGTTCATCTGCCGAGAACGGGGTAGAACATCCTGAGATAATTCCGGAAGATTCAAAGTCATTTTTAGGAGAGCTCATTTCTACCCAGAGGGGTAAATGGAGTTTTGAAATTTTGTTGTCAGTCACTCTTCCTGCTCTTCTTCCAGAATCGCCACAGTCTTGAATACTGACAAGACCTGATGATCTTGAGGCCCATTCACTTTCTCGTATCAGGCACACAGCGTCCCAACGTTACTTATCTCTGGCACGTCCTGAGGTTTTGATTAATGAGATTCCTTGAGGACTTACAGTCAGTAGATTCTAGAAGGCTTGAAGAATGGCACGTTTTCTCCGCTTTAGCCGGCTGTGGAACGGGGAGCAATGGTCCGGTGATGAGGCCTGTGGTTCTGCACAACGCGGACTGTGATAGGGTGCAAAACATGTGTCTCTAAAGTATACGCAGCCTGCGGGTGGACTTTAAGGAGATACCGAGGCTTGGGAAATGGGGAGCCCCCGGGGGAGGGTAGCAAGAGCAGAGACCTTGGGCTGTTTCAGACTTTGGCAAGAGCACATCTAAATGTCAGTTGTCGGTCGGTGCTTCTCTGGGAGAGGTTACGGTCGTGCAGCGTTACCTGCAGGGTAGGCTGATTCACACCAGATGTAATTGATTCCGTATTCCTCTCAGACCTAGAAACAGTACTTACGTTTGTTTTTAATAACAAAATTACTCAAGTTTAGAAAATGGTGTACATTTACATAGAGCATCTGGTGAGTTACTATGCTTGTTCTACCAATAACGAGGTAGAGGAGAACAATCCTAAGAAAAACATTTGGAAGATGCCAAGTAATGATTCTTGAATTTAATACTAATTTAATTAGCATTCCATAGGGACTGTTTTCTAGAAATTTTGATGTAGTGGATTCACTAAGCAGCCCAGACCCAAGGCCTTTCAGTGAGAAATGGCTTATTTGCATTGTTTTGATCATGCTTAAAGTTAATCCGAAATCAGTTTCATTTTCAAGAACTAAAATGTCACTGTTCTTTATTCCTCTTCAGAGGTCCGCAAAGTTTTGTTGTAAAAGGACCAAATACTGAATATTTAGCACAGAATCAACATATATATAAATGAAGGGATGTGTTGTATCTCAATAAAATATTATTTATGGACACTGGAATTTGGGTTTCATGTAATTGTCATAAAATATGATTCTTTTGATTTTTTTTTTTTTTTTAATTTCAACCACTTAAAAATGTAGACACTATTCTTAGCTCCAGAGTAGTCAGCCTCTGCTTTCTGCTCTACCTTCATAGTGGTGTCTTGTCTTTTGGAGTGAATATTTGTACTTTGCATACGACAGGGGTCCACACTGTGTGTGTGTGTGTGTGTGTCTGTGTGTGTGTGTGTGTGTGTCTGTGTGTGTGTCTGTGTCTGTGTGTGTGTCTGTGTGTGTGTCTGTGTGTGTGTGTGTGTGTCTGTGTGTGTCTGTGTCCTCTGCTCCTCCATCCTCCTTCCCTCTAGGGGGTGAAGTACAGTCTCTAGACTTGAGAACTTTGATTGCTCAAGACTTGGCCCCCAGCAGCCTAGCCCTGATGGCAGGGAGGCCAGCTGGTGGACTCTGATAAAACTCGGGCTTGTCCTCCATCCAGAGAATTCTGAACGATCCTTGGAATACAAGGAATTGAGAATGCAGACAATGGCAGTAACTCAGAGTCACAGGCTGTTGAGTTTCTTGTCCGGAGAGCTCCGCAAGAAGAGTAAAAATGGTGGTGGGATCCTCCTAATTTGTTTGCAGTCTGTCTATTTTAGAAGACTTAGGTGTCTGTGGTGTTTCTGTTCATCCTTATTCTTAGACAAGTAGGCAAAAGACATGCTTCTGCAAAATGTAAGCATATGGTTTTGCTTTAGTACAATATTTAGGGAAATTAGGAAAGTTGCAAAAACATCCAGTTTCCCTGAAATGATCCGCAGAACACGGGACAGTGAAACAAAAGCAAGTATGCATGGTATTTAACCGAATTTGTTTAATAGGAATCATTCTTATTAGGATGCTCTCCCAAAATCCTTAATAAATATAAAGCTTTTAAATATTTGCCCCATTTTGTAATTAGTCTAGATTTAGCAGTGGCTCTTCCTGATTTGGGAGGAAGAATGCTTGACTGTTGCCAGGCAACAGCTAATGCGGTATTGGCTGCCGGCAAGCTGTTGGCAGGAACAGTAAATTCTTTTGTCTTGTTAACAAAAAAATGAGTGTTAAAGATACAGCCGTATGTGAACTCGGTTCTGTTGTTCGAGTATATATAACTTAAGCAATAAATTCCTGTGCTAATATAACCTCGATGTGCTGCTAAATTTATAGTGGATTGAGAAGACCCATTCATTCTTGTGCTCGAGTCACGTGTATCTTCTCATGGCGCTAAAAGTCACGGAAGGGGACAGTGATGTAGCAGAGGTATTGTTTCCTTAAGGTCTCCTTAAAAGCACTGGAGGTTTGTGTTAAATTACAGGCTGTGAAATACATGTGGACTTCTCGCATAAACATCCCAAGGAAGGACTCTGGTTCATGAGCGGTGTCACCACTTCCCTGTCACTGACCTTGGTCTCCCTTGCCCCCCCCCCCACCCCCCGGTGAGCACCTGGCACAGGTGGCCGAATCTGTTGGCAGCCGGGGCCCGGGTCCCCCCTCCACCTCAGCTCATCCAGACTCCGTGCAAGTTTTCTAGGACAAGACCTCATCAAAATAATTCACTTCATAAGAAACGTGATGTGTGAATCATCCTTTGGACGCACAGAATTAAGAAAGGAGGAAAAAAACCACTTTCTTTGGCGCTTCTATATAAAAAAAAAAGAACTGCATTATTTCCCCGGAATAGACCCCAGAGCACTGACAGCACCTCTCCCTCTTGATTACATGTTTCTTTTTTATTTATTTTTTATTTTTTTATTTTTTAAAGATTTTATTTATTTATTTGACAGAGAGAAACACAGCTAGAGAGGGAACACAAGCAGAGGGACTGAAAGGGGGAGAAGCAGGCTTCCCGCTGAGCGGAAGCCTGATGTGGGGCCCCGATCCCGGGTCTCCAGGATCATGACCTGAGCCAAAAGCAGTCACTTAACCAACTGAGCCACCCAGGTGCCCCTTGATTACATGTTTCTAAAGGATGCTGTGGACGGTCTCTCAGGGGCCCCACATTCCTTCAGGCCCCTTCGTGTACATTTTCTCACGTTACACTGGTACCCAGAGTGGCAGGAGGGGGAGACACAGCAGGTCTGACAGGGCTCGAGGAGAGGAGCTGGAGGGAAAGCTCACATTTCCTCTGGTCTCCAAGCCTGCACTCCGCTGTCCTCTCAGCTTGGGTCTGGTATCCAGAAAGGTCCAGTTGCTCGGTAAACCAGGATAAGGCATCAGAGGAATGGCCAAGATGTTGTGGGTACTCCCTTATTTTCTTCATTAAAAAAAAAAAAAAAACCCAGCTTAGATGTTTGTAGCAAGATTTTAAAAAGTACCCATGTTTCTAAGTTCTCTATGTCACCGTATTTTTGCCACCTCCCCTGCCCTCACCCCAAGCACAGGCAGGAAGTGTCCCTGCCCAGTCTTCACCCCAGTTGTGCTCACAGCATTTCCCTTACACCTGGCCATTTTGGATTTTCCCTGCCAACCTCACTGTTCCTCCCAGGCTCCCGCTCAGTGGAAAGAAGGATCATCACCATAGCTGTAAACCCACTTCTGTCCCTTTTCAATGTTGTGTTTCTTTTTTTTTTTTTTACTACGCTGAACTACTTCGGCATCGCGTAAACACGTCGGAGTATGTTAACAGCTGCCTCTCTTTTAAAGTTGAACTGGCTCAGAACTAAAAGGGGAAGTGCTTTCAGGTTCTGCTCAAGTTTGCATGTGACAGCATCAAAGCTATTTTTAGTGGAATGATCACGGATGAGCCCCAGAAAACGTCTGCTTTCAACTATAAACAGTGGAAGGGCTCATTTCTGTGCTACCACAGCCCTTGAGTCCATTTGTGTAGGAGACAAAGCAGTGTGGGAATCTCTTCTTCAAAGTTACGCAGGCATCTCGTGCCTGTTCAGAGCCCCCTCACCTCTGCAGAAAAGAGTAATGTTAATTTAGCGCTTGGCTGCCCGGGCTCCAAGTTCAACTAGATGCACCGATAATGGTGAATTAAAGGAGTGTCCTCGGTGTCCATTCTGAAAGTCAATGTATAGATGCTCTGAAACATTCGGTAAGCTTTTATTTCCTGTAGATCACAGAACTTCCGAGACAACAGGAAATGAGAGGTGGGTTGTATAAACCTCATACTGTCGTGGAAGGAGCATGCGTCACTCACGAGTGGCAGGACCCTTGTGACCTCACCTTTCAGAATGAAGTTTTCTCAGCTGCGCAGTGAGGGCCGTGATCCCAGCTCTCCATACTTCCTAAGGCTAGCTTCTTCGGCAGACGTTTATTGAATACCTACTCTGTGCCAGCCACGAGGAGCCTCAGACTACGAGAACAATTGGTATTCTCCAGAGATTTCACAGTCGAGTCATATAAACAAATAGATGACCTTGTGATTCAGTGTGCTACACATCAGAGGAACAGCACAAGAGCGGCTGGATCCGTACTGGGCATAGGGGATGGTGGAAAGAAGTCGAGGCGCAGAATTTTCAAAAATGCCTAAGAGTTTGCAGCAAGGATCCTGAAGGGAGGGATGTTTCAAGCAGGGGCAGCCGAGTTGAAGTGAGAAGCTCTTTGGTGTGTCTGCGGGCCCTTGAACAACTTGATACTGCCAGAGCAACAACATGGAGGGAGGGGCAAATAAACAAGGGATGGCAAGGGTTGAGGCTGGAGCACGTTGAGCCATTCGCTCAGAGTTAGAGAACTTGGAAGTGACACCAGGCCACGGTGAGCCAGGGTTGGGTTTGGAAGCACAAGTGTAAGTATAGGAGAGGGCGGGGCCTGCCATTGGAAACTGGATTCCAGGTGACTCTATTAGGTATGGCTTTTGAAGAGGAGGGGCAGGTAAAAAGCCCAGAAGTAGGGTACTGGGAAGACCTTTTATTTTCTATTTTTTAAAAAAAATTTATTTATTTATTTGACAGAAAACAGCTAGAGAGGGAACACAAGCAAGGGGGAGTGAGAGAGGGAGAAGCAGGCTTCTGGAAGCCCGATGCAGGGCTCGATCCCAGGACTCCGAGATCATGACCTGAGCCAAAGGCAGATGCTTAACTACTGAGCCATCTGGGCACCCCTGGGAAGACCTTTTAAAGCCTGATTGGGTGCTGAGCTCTGCAGGCAAGTTGGGGGGTGGTCCGTGTCCTTCTGGAGCTCCCGGGGCCAGCTAGCCCCAGGGAGGAGGGGGTGCTGCCTGTGGTCAGTGGACACTCGTAAGGACAAGGCACTAGGAAGCATCATCTGTATGGGGAAGTTGAGTTCCCCCAAAGGCTTCAGGAAGCTAAGGTTTTCCTGAATATCCGTAAAGCATCAGTGATGTGGAAACTTTATATGCCATGGAAGTTCAAAGAGGAGGGAAGCACAGACCAAAATAAAGCAAAACAAACAAACCTTACACAAAGCTAACCATCATAAGGTTGTGCAGGGAAGGAAGGTCCTGAAAAGTCACCAAGTAGCAGCACGTGCTGTAAAGCACAGTCTCCCATATCTATAACCACGTCCAAGATGTAGCATCACTTTTTTGAAACTATGTTCTCTTTGAATTAATACACTATAAGGGAAATTTAGCAACATTATCTCCTTCATTTTCCTTTAAGGGAAGGAACGAATGTTTCTATAAGTTTCTAGAAGGATCCAGTAGGCATTTGGTATACGAGTCTGTTACATAGGCCTGAGCCCCCATGATAGGGAAAGAGGACCAATGAAGTTGGATTTCCAACGACTTACTTGGTTTCCCTGAAGAAGGCTCAGGGTACACACGGGGGCCCCATGTTTGAGAACAGGAGAAGGTCAGGCAAGCAGCTGTGACAGATACAGATGGTGGGGGAGGTAGCCAGGGAGTACAGGAACATCTCTGAGGGGGCAGCCAGGTCTGTATGCTCCTTTGGAGGTATCAGGACAAAGCCATAGTTGTGGTGCTGACGCCTCATCGCAGTATTGTTGCCTTGGCAGATGGAAGAGATTATTTTTTGGAAATGGAGATTTGGTTTCTTGTCACTTGGAAGTCAATCACAAATAGATCCAAGAAACCATAGGGAAAATGTTTCATAAATATGAACTTGAGCTTTTTACTTGAGTGCCTAGATTTGGGACCCTTGCTGGAACATTCAGACGGAGGTGTTCAGCTCTCTCATCAGCTTTCCGAAATCAGCAGCCGTGTCTCTCATCTTTGTGGTGGGGCATGAGATGGGACTGGCTCTCGTGGGGAGGAAATGAGTAATCAAGGTAAATCACGCTTTTCCCAAAACTAGGTCATTTTCCCATTTGTGATGGGTCTCCAGCATGCCAGGAAGTTCCAGAATCAGACTGTATTGAGACTTGGATTCAGCCTTGGATCTACATCTCAGTCTCTACAGGCCTGAATGATGAATAAATCATAGTGACTTCAGTCTCTGTAAGTGCGGCTTTTCTCTGGAAGTTGTAGTAGTTCAGTGGAGAAATGAGACATGACGTTAGCATTATCGGCACGTGAGCCGTGTGTGGTTGTGTGTCGTGGCCTTCTGTCTGCACGTGGGCCGCCCCTCCTGATTCTGGGTTATGGGAGATGGCCCCAAGGTGTACATGACACTTGCCACTGAGTTCATAGCAAAATGATATTTTTCACTTAAGAGCCATTTCCTCTTAAAGAGTCCATTTTTAGCTTTTTAGATAAAGCTTTCCTCACTGTCACTCATCCCCCACTATACCGATTCCGCCTGAAGCCCGCAGCTGGTTCCACACATCCCACGGAGTTCCTGATGCTCTATCGAGACCTCCCCAGAACCAGTGTGGGAAGCGGGTAGGAAAGAAGAGCTGGAGGCCATCAGCGCCGGAGCCCCTCCGTGCCCGCACAGCCAGAGGGCGAGGCTAGGAGCTGTCCCCGGGCCACCATCAGCAGACAGGCTGCTCTGTGAGGGGGCTGGGTGTCTGTATTCGTGGGGCAGCGATGCTGACATGGAGAAGTCCATGGCAACGCCTCCAGATTTCAACTCCCCTGGAAGGCACCCATGAGTACATTAAGCAACGGTTCCTGGGGCTCTGCCGGTAGTCAGCATTTATGGACTACTTAGTACTTCGTGGGTCACACGTGTGGAGGACCGGCAGTGTCCCTGGGGAGGCAGCGGGGGGAGAACTGGCGAGACCGTTGGTCCTGCAGTCCGTGCGTCGAGGCTGACGCTGTCAGACCTCAAGGGTCAGATCAGTCCGCGTGAAAGAGATGACTGTTGGTGGTTTCTGTCCACCAGGAAGGCCTAGTGTCCAGTTTCATTCATGGCCGAGTAATCGACGGACCCAAGGGCAGTGGTCTCATAGCTCTGTGTGTCATTCTCTGTAGGACCCCGAATCCTTGGTCTGTTTACCCATCAGTGTCCCTGCCTCTTGGAGGACAGGATGGCTTCTTCACTGCCATCTCCGCATAGCGCGTGTAAAGGCATGTTTACTCAGTGAGGGACAAGTGAGTGCAGGTGGGCAAACCCACTCCCATTATCGGAGCCGCGGGACAGGAGCACAGAGGCACCAGCTGCCTCCCAGTGCCTGGCCAGTCATTAAGGAATGTCTGTTTGTTTTATCTCTCCACCCATCTCTCTGTCTGTCTGTCCATCTATCTACCTATGTTGACGTCGTGGTAAAATACATATGACATACATTTATCATCGTTATCATTTTTAAGTGTACAATTTGCTGCCATTAAGTACGTTCATTTGTTGTACAACCAAACTGAAACTCTGTACCCATGAAACAGCAACTCCCCAATCCCCCCGCCGCCCCCTCCCCGCCCCCAGCAGCCGCTATTCTACTTTCTGTCTTCTACCAGTTTGACTGCTCTGGGGACCTCACATTGGTGGACTCCTGCAGTGTCTTTGGCTTCTCGTGGCTGGTGTATTTCACAGGTCAAGGTCCTCCCGGTTCAGCCATGTCACAGCCTGGGCCAGAATTTGCCCTTCTTCTAAGGCTGAAGACCACGTGTGTACGCCCAGAGGCCAGTTTTGACCTTCCATCCATAGACCCCCGGTTTGCTTCCGCTGCCCAATTGTTGTGAATAGTGCTGCTGTGAGCAGCGGTGTACAATTATCTCTTGGGGTTCTTGCTTTCAGTTCTTTTTCGTGTCTATCAGGAAGAGGACGAGCAGATCATACGGTAATTCTATGTGTAATGTTTTGAGGAACCGCCATACTTTTTTCCATGGTGACTGCTTGCCATTTGAACAGGGAGGTTTCAGTCATTTAACTCTTCCGTGTGGCCTGCTTTTCCTCCGCGGGTTTTACAAATGCAGCCCTCTTCCCTTCTGCTCAGCTTGTGTCCTTTCAACTGGACTGGTTAAAATCTGGTCCTCTGCACAGGTTTGAGTTAACACCTCTGGTGGGCTGGGGACCACAGCTGCATAGTCAGCCCAGATTTGGGGCTGTGGGCTCTCTCCCATCCACATTTAGAAAGTTAAGTTTATCCCATTGCCCCCCTCCCCGGCCCCCAACCCAGGAAGATGTCCCCTGGGGAGTCCCAGGCAGCTCCAAAGATTTAGCTAGAACCAAACTGGCCCTAGACTTTTAGCTCTTAGAACAGCTGCTCAGCTTCCCTCAACTCTACCATTTTAATTGTGATTAGTAGGTTCATTTGCATCTAAAAGGAGTCATTTTCTTACCAGCACCATTGAGTTGGGAACCAGTGGGCTCCATTTATATAGAGTGGCCCATTTTAACCAGGCCCATTAAGCAGTAAAAGTAAATGTGGGTGTTTTACAAATGCAAATATATCATGCAAATAATGTACTTTATGCTGAATGATGCCTTGGTTTTCATATGTAAAATTAGAAACTGTGTTGCAAGGAGATAATGATGAACACCTTTGCATCTGTTCATAAAATGTATCGTGAGCTGCGCGCATCCAAAATCCGTAGCTGGGGTTTCAAGCAGCATTTCTTCAGTGGACCCAAACATGCATTCCATATATTATCAGAAATATGCGTGTACGTATCTAGTTATTTATATATTCCTAAGTAATCAAGAAATCACAAAAAAGAGTAATCTAAATTACCTAACTATTACTTACCATCAATGATGAGATTTATCATTTCGTTTCCATTTTTAAAGATTTTTTTTTTTTAAAGATTTTATTTATTTGACAGAGAGAAACACAGCCAGAGAGGAAACACAAGCAGGGGGAGTGAGAGAGGGAGAAGCAGGCCCCCTGCCGAGCAGGGAGCCCGCCGTGGGACTCGATCCCGGGTCCCTGGGATCATGATCTGAGCCGAAGGCAGTCGCTTAACCAACTGAGCCACCCAGGCGCCCCCATTTTTAAAGATTTTTAAGTTTTTATCTGAGATGATGTCAGAGAAGAAATGTTACTATACAGGCTCGTTCCTTGGTAAGAGGCTTAATTATGTCTGTAAGAAATTTTTTTTTAATCCTTTGTGTTTGAAGTAATTCTGTTTATGATATGCAGGTAGCATTTCTGCTGTTTTATAAAATCACTTTAGTAGAGTTAGGATAGCCACCTTCTGTGTGTGGCAAACTTGGCCACATTCCAGGAGGGAAGTCACCTCTAGTCTCTGCCCATGTGGGGTTTCTACTCCTTGGGAGTCGAAACACAGACCTATAGAAAGTGAATCGAAGGTGTAAGAAAACATCGGATCAGAAAGCATCGCAGAGTATGATGGATTTCCAACTGGCTGTACAGGTAGTAATTACTAAATGAGCTCAGAGGAGGGCAGAGGTCCCGGGGTGGGAGTGACCAGGAACATTCTCCCTGGGATCTGGGATTTGAGTTGAGCTATAAAGAATGGATGGGAGCTGAACAGGCCAAGAGAGCATGTGAAGAGGGCATCTCGGGTGGAGGGGAACAGAATTGGCTTGAATGGGCCTCGGGAGTGTATGGGGTCCATGTGTGTTCTGGAGACCTGATCAGGTGGCATATTGGGGAGCAGGGAAGACCCTCTGCGGAAGGATATAAAGACCTCCGAGGGGCAGAGAACCTATTGGCTTTGACTCTGCCCTATGCACTACTGGTTTTCCCACACTTCGTAATCAGCAGACTCTTCAAATAAGAAATGTGGGAACTCGATACACGAGACACAAGGAAAAGCACACGCCTTACAGACATCGGCCAGGACCTCACCTGCAAACCCTGCCCCACCCCCACCATTGGCACCTCCTGGGGTTTCCTAAGGAGCACTTTGTAAAGCAAGGGCCCTGCAAATGCAGATGCCATGCTGTGCTTGGAGAGGGCCGCCAGGGTGTTTGGCAGGGCCGCCTGGGGTGGTGGGGAGGAGTTGTTAGGGCACTGGTTGGAACAGCTGTCTATCAGTTGGCCCAGGAGAGCAGAAATGGAGGAGACCTTAGACAGAAAGATTTGGTAGCAGTGGGTGACCCCATACAGGAGTGTGCGAGAGGAAGGTGTTGGAACGCTCCCAGATTTGAAATCGAGAATTTTACTGGTGATCACAAAAGGATGAGTGATTTTTATTCCCTCAGCAAACATTTGATAGGTGCCAGTCAAGTTCCCGGCACGGTGCTGGGTGATGGAGATTTAGGGAAGGAAAAGACACAGGTGTCTCGGAGTTGTGGAGAGTGAGTGCACCAGATAGACAAAGAGACAGCCACGGACACTGTGATGGGTTGAGGTGCGTGTTCCCTCCCCCCTCCCGCAAATTCCAGTGTTGAAGTCCTGGCACCTAGTATCTTTGACCATGACCTGATTTGGAAATAAGATCATTGTAAGTGTAACCAGGGAAGATTAGGTCACTGCAGTACAGTGGGCTCCTAAGCCAATATGAAAAGGAGAAATGTGGACACAGGTGAGCACACACCAGGAGAAGCCCAGGTAAATACGAAGGTAGACATGGGGTGACACATATAGAGATTGCCCTTAGACTCGGAAAGTCAGGGAAAGGCACAGAATGGATTGCCTCCTAGAGTCCTTAGACGGAACCAGCATTGACCTTGGACTTCTAGCCTCCAGAACTGTGAGATAAGAAGTTTCTGTTGTGGAAGCCACTCATCTTTGGCACTTTGTTACGGCAGTCCTAGAGAGCTCTCGGAGACGGAAGAAACCCAGGGCAGTGTGGACATGCCCATGGGGACCCCCAGGGAGGCAGAGGCAGAGAGCCTGAGCCTTTGCTTACAGGATTGGTGGGGGGCCGCCCGAGGACGATGTCGCGACGCCGCCAGAGGTCCGTTCCAGGTCTCCAGACAAGGTCAGCTGGAGATGTAGGACTGAAAAAGCCAGATTTTCTGTTCTTCCGTAAACTCTTCTAGGAAAGGGATAGGAGGAGAGAAGAGAGAGGGCTAACATTCTAGGAACGCTCATAATTACGGGCCTAAGGCAGGACAGAGAGCTCGCAGAACATATAGAAAGGAGAGTGGGGTGAAGGAAACCAAGCTAGAAGGGTGTTTTGAGGTTAAAATTGGAAAGCATTTTAAAGGGGTAATGTCAGAAATCGTCGAGTTTACGTGATCAGGCAGATACAGGCAGGCCTCTCTTGAGAGCACGTGGAGAGGTTAGGCACTGGTGCCACCATGGGCCCGCTGCCCTGAACGGCTGGTGCCTGGCAGGCCTCTGGTGATGTCAGTGCGAGAGAACTGTGTCCAGTCATTGGAGACAGCGATGTAAGGGGGTCCAGGCCTGGCGTGGACAGTGTGGGGACTTGGTGCATGGCACAGCTAGGGGAGCCGAGGAGGGTCTGAACACTAGTTGGTGTTTGATCATGGACAAGGGAAGAATAGTTTTCAGCCCTCGTAAAGGAGGGGCAGGGGGAGACAAAGGGTACGAGGGTAATGGAGGGAGGGTAGATTCCAGAGCAATAGAGGGCAATAGGGTACCATTTTGTGAGGAAGGAAGTACAACGCACGTGGAGGTAACAGGGTGAGTGAGCTTATGCGGAATGGCTTTGGTTTTAGAGAAGAGGAGGTGACATTGGCCATGGAGACGTGGAGAGGGAGATTTGGGATTTGGCGAGTGGGAGGAGATGGGGGCCAGCTTAGTGGGGTAACTGACCGCCATGCCAGTGGTCCTCACCCGAGGGCAGATTGGTACTCTGGTGGATGCATGGCCATGTTTGGGGACATCTGTAGTTGTTCCAGTAGGGGAGGGCTTACCCTGGCATCTAGGGGTGGAGGCCCGGGAGGCTGCCCACTGTCTCGCAATGCACGGGACGAGTCCCCATGACAAGGAATTCTCCAGCCCCAGATACCTGTAGTGCCGAGGTTGAGAAACCCTGCCACAGGTCAGCAGCGATACACATATGTGTCCAAAGAGGGAATCCTAAACTTCCTTGTGTGCTTGGCGGACCGTTTGGAAATATTGACATAGTTAAAATAACACAGTGGCTCTAACTCCGGGATGGCCTGCCTCTGTCCACTTCTCCCAGCCCTTTCAGCTGGCGGTGACGGCCCCCCAAGAACTCTTCATAGGGTGCTCCATTTGGAGGAGACTCTAGTTTTCATACTTGGCCAAGGTACCAAAATGACTCCATCTCTTACTGTGGCCCATGTCTTGCCCTCAGGGTCACCTTGCCATTCTGCTGTGGCTTTTGTGGTCCTGGATCATTTTTGTCTAAATGTTTCTGTAATGCTTTCTCACGAATTGGCCAGTTCTAGTATGTTTCCATTCGCCCCTGGAAGATCACTGTGGGCAGCCATACTTGCCAGTTTGGTTCTACCCAGGAGTCTCTGCAGAATTATCTCTCTCTTTTTTTAAGAATTTATGTATTAGTGAGAGAGAGAGAGGACACACACAGGCGAGCAAGGGGTGGGGGGCAGAGGGAGAGGGAGAAGGAGAGAATCCCAGGTGGACTCCACACTGAACGTGGAGCCCGACATGGGGCTTGATCCCATGACCCTGGGATCATGACCTGAGCTGAAACCAAGAGTCAGACGCCGAACCCACTAAGCCAACCAGGTGCCCCAAGTTCTCTCTGTTTATTTTAGCTTTATTTAAAGTGTGTGATGTGTGTGAAGCTGCTGCTTGCAGCCAGTTGATTTTTATAAGCAGTTCATTGCTACTTGGGGCTGAGGAACATTCACCATGAGACCATCTCAGAGCATCTGGAAAGAAAAAAGGAAGAGGACAGCATGACTGCCTCGTCCATTACAGGAATGGACAGCCAAACTTGGGGGCAGTGCACAGGCTGTAGGGGAAGCGTTGGCACCAAGTACATCTCTGCAGTTCCCGAACCGCAGTGTCCTTGTCATCAGGATCACCGCCTGGATTCTTGAAGTTCCCCGAGTGCCCTTTTTACGCGCCTTGTCTCCTGTCATTGCCTCCACTTGAAGGCATGGAGTTGAGACTTGGCCAAGTTAAAAGACGTTCAGGCTGCGTTTTGCACAAACTCCTGTGTCCAGATCTTGTGCCAGCCCCCGCCACATCTCAGTCGGGGCCAGGTGGCCACGGAGATCCCTTTGAAATGTCATCGTACTCAGTTTTCTTTTGTTTTTGTCTTGGAAGGTCATAAAAGTCTCGGGAATGTCCCCGAGAAGGCTGAATGTTCAGCTGAGCTCTTTAGTGGTGCTTCTGAAATTGTGAGCACAAGTTTTGTGAAGCTTGATACCTTCTGCCGTGTGTCTATCCAGCCGGCTTTCATTTCTTCTTTCCAAACTTCACTGACCAGCAGCCTTTACCCAAGGGGTCTGCGGTAGTGTATGGTATGGGTCACATTTGTTATTCTGTTATCTCCTGGTGAGGAGTACACAAAATTAAAACAATAAAATTTCAGGTAATTTTGGAGGGGAATTCCCCCATTCTTACAAGTGCTTTGAGTATTTTATTTCTGGGTAAATGCAGTCTGGTGGTAGATGTTATACGTTGAAAGCGATTGCTTCACACTCTCATTTTGGGGGCTACGAGTACGACAGGAGGCCGGTCCGTTGCCTACAAAGTATTGGGAAAGCCCTGTAAACACTAGACTAGGATAGAGTGGTCTTGTGAGATCCCTTACTTTTCCTCAGTCAGTTTGGGCTTTCTGCTTTTTAGTGTGCAGCAGACCATTCTGACAGAGGTCCTAACCGTCCTTTCACAGACAGCACGTAGGTTGGCCCTTCACTGCCCAGAACTCTTCATTTAGACTTTATTTCTTCTAGAGTTTTTCTTGCATGTGTTCCTTCACTCATTGGTTCTCTCCCCCCTCTCTCTCTCTCTCTTTCTCTCTCTCTCTCTCATTTTACATTGAAAAATTTAATTGTAAAATAGATGTAACATTAAATATTACCATCTTTTTTTTAAGATTTATTTATTGGGGGGAGGGGCAAAGGGAGAGGGAGAGACTCTCAAGCAAACTCTGTGCTGACCACAGAGCCCAACACGGGGCTGGATCCCACGACCCTGAGATCACGACCTGAGCCAAAAAATCAAGACGCTCAACCAACTGAGCCACCCAAGCCACCTGTAAATATTACCATCTTAACTAGTTTTTTTTAGATGCTCAGTGCAGTATAGTGTTCACGAAGTGCATTCACACTGTTGTGTAACCAGTCTCTAGAACTCTCTTCCTCTTACACAACTGCAGTGCCCGTGAAACAGTTCTTTACCCCCTACTCCCCTCAGCCCCTGGCAACCTCCATTCTCCTTTCTGTCTTTATGAATTTGACCCTAGAGTCTAGTACCGAGTTTGTCCCTTTGTGTCTGACGTACTTCACCTGGTGCAGTGCCGTCCAGCTTCACTCGTGTTGGAGTATCCTGTCCTCTCTTCTAGATACACTAGTTCACATTTGGTAGCTGAGTTCTTAGGGGAAGAAAGTACTTAGAAAAATGTTCTCTTCTTAATTTGCTTTTCATTAGACTCACAGAAAGTCCCGGCCAGCGTATGGGTCTTGGTGGAACTTCCCAGAGTCTGGTTACAGTCTGTCTGGTTCTCACAATGATGAAAGCTTTCGAGTGGAGGAACGTCCCATGATCAAATGTGTCGCTGTGCCAACAGCCACCTTAGAGCTGTACAACCTGCTGACTCACGGTGTCCCATTGGGAGTTCAAAGTCATGCAGCTTCGAGGATACAGCCTGGGAGACCCAGCAGACGCTGGGTATGATGTTCAAGATGGTATCATTCCTCTCTTGGGAGTTTTGCTGGCTTAGCTCTGGTCTTCATGGCCAGCCTGGCTCAGTGTGCTCAGATACCGGTTCACAAACTGCTTTTCTGGCAGGCAGAGCCAGACTTAACCTTTGGTCAGCTGCCTTTGTCACAAGTGGGTTTGGCATATAGTGTGAAGGTCACGGACTTTGTTAGAGCGTCATTGAAGTGAGATGTTTATGGCACCCGTGTCGCAGTGTTTCTGCTAATGATGAGCTCGTGTGTCTGTCTTTCCCATATGGTGAGCCCGATTGCTTTTTCTAGCCTGGGATTTAGCCTTGAGATTCTTTTTGTTTGGTTCAAGTTTTTACTTAAATTTTAGTTAACATATAGTATGACGTTCGTTTCAAGAGCAGATTTAGTGATTCATCACTTACACCCAATACCCTGTGCTCATCCGAACAAGTGCCCTCTTCAGTGCCCATCACCCATCTAGCCTCTCCTCCTACCCACCTCCCCTCCAGCACCCTCCAGTGTGCTCTCTATGTAGTTAAGAGTCTGTTTTACAGGGGCGCCTGGGTGGCCCAGTCATTAAGCATTTGCCTTCGGCTGAGCTCATGATCCCAGAGTGCCACAATTGAGTCCCACATCAGGCTCCCTGCTCAGCGGGAGGCCTGCTTCTCCCTCTCTCACTCCCCCTGCATGTGTTCCCTCTCTAGCTGTGTTTCGCTCTGTCAAATAAATAAATAAAATCTTAAAAAAAAAAAAGGTCTATTTTACGGTTTGCCTGTCACTCTCTCTTCTCCTCTCCTATGTTCATCTGTTTTGTTTCTTGAATTCCACGTGAGTGAACTCATTTGGTATTTTTTTTTCTCCAGCTGATTTATTTCTCTTAGCACGATCCACTGTAGTTCCATCCACGTCATTGCAAGTGGCAAGATTTCATTCTTTTCCGTGGCTGAGAAATACTCCATTGTGTTTATGCATCTATCTGTAAATGTACACACACACATACACCCAGACCACATCTTCTTTATCTGTTCATCAGTTGATGGACACTTGGGCTCTTTCCATAATTTGGCTGTTGTTGAAAATGCATCAGGGTGCATGTACCTTTTGGATCAGTATTTTTGTGTCCTCTGGGTAAATACCTAGTAGTGCAATTGTTGGGTCGTAGTTCTCTTTTTAACTTTTTGAGGAGCCTCTGTACTGTTTTCCAGAATGGCTGCACCAGTTTGCATCCCTACTAACAGTGTAAGAGGCTTCCCCTTTCTCCACATCCTTGCCAACATCTCATTTCCTGTGTTGTTGATTTTAGCCTTTGGCCTTGAGATTCTTAGCGAGATGCCATTCACAGCTTTCTTCCATGGAGAAGGATAGACAAGACTTTAGTGCCAGCATGATGTGTGTGTGCTGGGATGGTGGGCCAGTACCGGAAGCCCTGGTCTGGTCTGGGGCTCATCAGTAAGCAGCCTTGTGATGCTTGGGCAAGCCCCCTCACTTCTCTGGGCCTCAGGCTCCTCGGCCCCTCCTTCTGCCCTGCCCACCTGCAACATGGAGGATCCCATTGGAAAAACGTTGATTGCTGTATTCTGTAAATGGTAATTTGCTCCCCCAGTGCCCTACCCTGTGAGCACCTTTCACTGTAAGGTGATTAAAACCCACTGTGGTAGGTGTAAGGGGGCCCTAGTGGCCACTTCTGGCAGTGACCATTTACAGGTCACCAAGCTTAAGTTCAGAGAGCCCCCAACCCCTCTCTCCCTTGCATGTGTCACACCCACACTCCCCTCCTCTTGATTTGCCACATGAACTAATGCTTTCCAGGGAACTTCCGCAACTCCTGTAGAGACCTCCCTTAGCTTCTTCTCTAAATTCCTGTGGTTAATAAACACTTTCAGGTGATTTCATTTAATTTTTAGAAAACAGCTTTGAGTCTTAAAGGCCGGGGAGCTTGTAAGCATTACAGATGGAGGGGAAAATCCATTTGCTGCCTCCCCAATTTGCAGCCACTAGGGCCGTATCCATTGGCCTTTCTGTGGTTGTGTATGTTTCTTAAGACACCATCACAGGAGGTTGGAGCTAGTAGGTTCCTAGAGGCCATAAAATATGGCTTTTAATTTTTCCCCTGTGTCATTCTGCACCCCAAGGACAGTTCTTAATAGGTACTTAATGAATCCTTGAATCCCCTGACAGCCGTGTTGAGGGACCATCTAAAACAAGCACATAGACTCTGGCCAGTGAGCTCCAAAGATTTGCAGCTAGCATGATGGGAATCAGCTTAACTTGAGCTAGAGAGAGACTTGTAGGTGACTTCATCATCGACAGTGAGAGCTGGTGGGTGGGCCAGTCCAAATCTCTTTCCACAACTGGAGTATCCATTATGTGGGCAGCCAGGCAGGACGACTAGAATAGTGATCAGTGACTTAGGTACATTAAAAGGATGTTGTAGAAATCACTGAGTAGATTTCTATCTTGCAGAGAATTTTCCTTATCTTAAACCACTGGATTTACCTGACCTTAGATCCCCACATTTACTCCATGCCTGGCATCTCCTCAGTGTTCAGCCAAATCAAGGTCAGGATAAAGAGAAGATTTGGATGGGAGTAAGCGGGATATTCAGGCTCCTGCAGTAATACTCAATTATTGAATTCTCTCGAAGCACCAACTCCTG
>PITA01018400.1:0-20144 GCA_004023965.1 Spilogale gracilis
TTTTTTTAAGATTTTATTTATTTGACAGAGAGAAACACGGCCAGAGAGGGAACACAAGCAGGGGGAGTGAGAGAGGGAGAAGCAGGCTTCCCACCGAGCCGGGAGCCCGATGTGGGACTCGATCCCGGGTCTCCGGGATCATGACCTGAGCCAAAGGCAGTTGCTTAACCAACTGAGCCACCCAGGCGCCCCTCTGCACTACTTCTTAAATGCCTTTATCATGGCATCAATATGTTCTATAGAAATTATTTCCCCCAGGCCTGGTATCCAGGGATGCATAAAGGTAAACTAAGAAGAAAACAATAATATCCACCATTAGCCCCTTTAAATCTGCATGACGCTATGAGGGCAGACAACTTTCTTATTTTCACAGATGAGGCAACTAATATTTAGAAAGGTCGAGTAACTTACTCAAAGCTACCCAAAATGGCAAACTCTAGGCCCAAACCCTGGGTCTACACTCTGAATCATTGTACCATGAGATAAAGAATCAACTTTTACGGAGTAGTCACTTAAAATGTGTCAAATCCTTAACTCACCCTACTTTAGGAGTTTTTTGTTTGTTTTTTAATTTTGTTTTTAAGTAAGCTCTACGTCCAAAGTGGGGCTTGAACTCATGACCCCAAAATCAAGAGTCAAAAGCTCTACTGACTGAGCCAGCCAAACGCCCCCTAAATCACCCTACTTTCACCTCCCAAGACTAACAGGGTTAGAAGGACCCATCACATGGCCTGGACCCCCGGGCCGCAGGTAGCACTGTGCTCTCTCAACTCTGAGGCCACCCCTGAGGCGTCCCCCACTGTGGTCACAGACTGTTTGCCCAGCACCCACCACAAAGCCAAAGCCAAATCCTTCATACCCCTTCTTCATCTGCTGGCCTTTTGCTCCTTCCTTTGTCCTCCGTGCAACGGGTTTCTGATCCCCCTCAAGGAAATCCAATTTATCAGAAAAGCCTAGGGGTGAAGAGGTACCTTGATCAGCACCAACACATTTTAAATTCTTTTTTTTTTTTTTTAAGATTTTATTTCCTTATTTGACAGAGAGAGAGGGAGTGAGCACAAGCAGGAGGAGCTGCAGAGGGAGAGGGAGAATCAGGGTCCCCACTGAGCAGGGAGCCTGACGCAGGGCTTGATCCCAGGACCCCAGGATTGTGACCTGAGCTGCAGACACTGAGCCGACTGAGCCACCCAGGCGCCCCAGGACCAACACATTCTAAGAAAAGCTGAAGATTCCAAAGAAGGTTGTTACTTGCTAAATTAATTTTAAGAGGCACATCCTGCTCCCCATACCATCCCAAACCTCAGGTCCAATGGTTCTAAATCAATCAAGGCTTTAGGGCAATAGGTGTTAAAATCAGCAGCTGCCCGTGCTCTCCTATACCTTAGAAGGCAGATGTACCCACCTTTCTGATATTTCTTAATGGCATTCATCATATGTGTTTTCTCTCGCTGCCTCTTCTGAAGAACCTCTGTTTGCACCTGGGACATGAACACAGGGCTGTTAACACCCACTCCAGACCATCACCCCCACAAGGGTCTCCCTCATCTTAGTAACAACGCTGTGCTACCATCACCACTGAACATTTACTATGTGCTGGAACTATGGTACGGCTCTAAGTATATTCTTAGTTTATCTTCTCAACGACCCCATGCAGTAGAAATGACACCATGACTTCACCCCCTGAAACTGAAGCACAGAGAGGCTAAGTAACTTGCCTGAGTCACACAGTGTGAAAGTGCACAGCTGAGTTCATACCCAGGAGTCTGTACTCTTACCCCACCCTTACCCTAATCCTGCCTACAAAACTAGGTCTAGTTTTACATCTGGGTTGAGGTCTACATCCAGTTCTCAGATTAAGTATCTAGCCCCTACCATTAGTAAGCATGAAAGTATTAACAGAAACAATCTCTCTCCCAAACAAAAAGAAAGTAGCTGTTAAGGACAAAAGCAGATGGTTACACTCGAAGGCAGGGTTCCTCAATCTCAATACCACCGACAGCTTGGACAGGATCGCTCTTTACTGGGGGGTGGATGGCCTGTCCTGGGCATTGCAGGGCGTCTAGTGGCCTCCCTGCCGCCTACCCACTAGATGCGAGTAGCACGCTAACCCATAGAGACGTGCCACCAAAAATGTCTCCAGGCATTGCTGGATGTTCCCTGATATGCAGAACTATCCCCAGTTGAGAACCACTGCCATGACATTTCTTCAGATTAGAAGCGCTGAGCTGACAGGCCCAAATGAAGTTTTCTTTGCCTTTGATCAACTGGGTTCTGTTACTACTAAGTACCCAGCATTCTGAGTTGACCTCGGCCATTAGCCACAGATCAACCCAGTAAACGTACAGCCGGCCTTCTGCAGGGAACAGGAGGCTGACCCGCTCTTGATCCACCGAGGACCCATCAGTGAGGTGACTCCAAATATGGACAGCAGCTCAGCACCCCAGATCATGGACGTTTATGTCCAAAATGCTGACAAAGTCTGAACACTCGTGCTGATCTTCTCACACTCACTTCTTCTCACAACCCTGACTTTAACTCCTGTCATCTTCTTTCCTAAATAACCATGAAATAATGAAGAAAAACCAAGAGGGCTTCCCTCGATCTTACACGAGAACTCAGGCATCCACAGCTCAAGCACACACGTGCCATTTTTCCTCTCAGTTGGATGACAATCAATGATATGGTCCTTTCAAAGACTTGTCAGTCATCTAGGCCAGTGATTCTCCAAAGCAGGATGCATTTTAGAATCATGTGAAAAGTGTTTGGGGGAAGGGAAGACAATACATACAGATTCCCAGACATTCTGAAGCCTAGAAAACTGTTTTGAAAGATTTCCAGAGGTGATTATGCTGTGAGGTCAGGTTTGGAACCCACTGATCTGGACCCACTCCTTCACTGTACAGATGTGCAAATGAAGCCCAGCAAAATGAATGACTCCCCAGCAGTTACCACACCACGCTCCCGCCCCCCAATGAGACCCTGGTGTCAGACAAAGATGGTGTTTAAGGATCCGAGCACACATGCTCTCTTTCAGGGGAGATAATCAACACAAGATGGAACACACACAGGACACGGAACCAGATCTGACCCCAGCACCCCAGCCTGATGAATACTCGGCCCCATCCGGTGCCTACACACTCTCCTTCTCACCTTCTTCCCGTATTTCCTAAGTGCTCGCAGTTGCTTCGCCTTTTCAGACTTCTCCACGGCCACCTGTTTAGCCTGCAGCTTCTGTCGAATCTAAAACACGAAATGTTGTTAGCTTATGTTATTTGAATCTGGGCCAACCACTACTTAGAGTGTACCGGAGCAGGAGCAGATCTTCCCAGTTCTGCAAACTGGGGCTCAAAGGAAACTTGGATAAGAGGCCCAAAGGATAAGCACTTTGTCCAAGATACCAGAAGCATCAGTGGTAGAACTTGATAGGGCCCTCCCACTCCCGGTGTGCTGTTCGTTCCATCATGCAAAACTGCCTGCAGCCTCAGCTCCCTTCTCCAGTATACAAGATACACATTAAAAACTCAAACCGGTATCAGGTACCCAGCCTTTTCCATCAGACCAGAAATTTTGGTCAGAGGATAAGCACTTGTCCGGGTGACTGTACAGAGATGTGCCCGAGCTCATCTGTCTAGATTAGCTTCCCCAAGTACCACTGAGACAAGAGTTTCCTAAAATCCAGAGACCCAACAGAACTATTGGAATAGATTTTGGGTTAAATTTTGTCAATTCCCTTCCAAAGTTAAATGAGGACCAAGTTCTACCCAACTCCAAATTACACCACATCTGATATTATTAGTCCCTCATTTTAGAGAAAACTGAGGCCCAGAAAAAAGGAACTGTTTACAAGTTATAGTCCCAGCCCTTGGCAATGGCAGGACAAGAAGTGTGTTTCTTCTACACACCACGCCATGACCACACCAGCTAGGAAATGCAAAAAGCCATCTTTATCTCCAGAACGACAGTTATTTTTTTTTTTAATTTTTATTTTTTCCATAACCCAGCCACCCTTCCCCTCCCTCCCACCCCCCAGCAACCCTCAGTTTGTTTCCTGAGATTAAGAGTCTCTTATGCGGAATCACAGTTCTTCTCCTCTTAAATGTTTAAATTAGGAAAAAAAAATCATCCTTATATTTTTCTAATTGGTGGTGACTGGCATGAGTCTAAAGTAGACAGTTATGACAGTAATTGTCCTCTGACAACCACTTCTCTATTATTGGGCTTAGTCTTTTAAAAATGTCATAGGAGGGGAGCCTGGTTGGCTCAGTCCTTAAGCGTCTGCCTTGGGCTCAGGTCATGATCCCGGAGTTCAGAGATCGAGCCCCACATCGGGCTCCCTGCTCGGCGGGAAGCCTGCTTCTCCCTCTCCCTCTGCCCGGTCGCTCCCTCTGCTTGTGCTCTCTCACTCTCTCTCTCCCCCTCTGTCAAATAAATGAATAAAATATTTTTTTAAATGTTTTATTTATTTATTTGACAAAGAGAGATCACAAGTAGGCAGAGAGGCAGGCAGGGAGAGAGGAGGAAGCAGGCTCCCTGCTGAGCAGAGAGCCCTATGTGGGCCTCGATCCCAGGACCCTGAGATCATGACCTGAGCTGAAGGCAGAGGCTTTAACCCACGGAGCCACCCAGGTGCCCTGAATAAAATCTTAAAAAAAAAATTAAAATGTTATAGGAAATAAGTCAACTGACCACCCAAGTATAAAGCCTCCGCTTTCCAGAGAAAAATCTTTGTTTCTTACCTTCTGCATCTGCTGATCAGACTTTGCCATCTCCGCAAAATAGTCAGTGGGCCTCTTCGTAGGGACCTTGAGCTGATGGAGGCGGGGTAATACCGCCAACACCGCAGCCTGGGCCTGCCGGTAGCTGAGGATGAGGGACAGTGTGATGTGGGACAAAACGAGAAATAAGCTAAGGGAGAGAGACCTTCTATTCCTTCTCACTTGCCTATCTGACAAGGATAACCTCAGAGTTATCCACGGTCAGAAAAACTCTCAACATCTGATCTCCAGGGGCACCTGGATGGCTCAGTCCTTAAGCGCCTGCCTTTGGCTCAGGTCATGATCCCGGATTCCTGGCTTCGAGCCCTGCATAGGGCTGCTTGCTCAGCGGGAAGCCTGCTTCTCCCTCTCTCACTCCTTCTGCTTGTGTTCCCTCTCTAGCTGTGTTTCTATCAAATAAATAAATAAAATCTTTAAAGAAAAAATAAATAAAAAAAAAACCAAAACTGACCTCCACCAGCAAGAACACACACACACAAATGAAAATGCAATAAAACCTCTTTAACTTGGCATCTAGGAGTTTATCTGTGCTAAATTTAAAGAGGAAGGGAGTTCTGCTAAAAATAAATGAGTTTAAGAGAGTGACCACACTAAAAGTAGGCACTAACTTACAAACTAATACCAATTATGAATCTTTATGTAGTCACTGGAAAAAATTCATGTAAGAATCTTCCAGAAGCAAGGTTTTGTTTAAATAACTGAAAGTACAAAGTAACTTTAAAACTGAATACATCAAAATAAAATTTAAAAAATAAACTGGACTTTGGATTATAACTGGTGGACCAACGGTGCTCTTCTCTCAACCGCCTACAATATCCTTAGCTCTTTGGAATATAAAGAAGCCCTCCTCCTTACTCTCAGGCTTATGACAAGTTCCGAGGAGTACAGGCTCACTACCTTCCCCCCTCCCCACTCTCTAGCACAGGGACCCATAACTCCCACACCTGAAAACAAACATACAAGCTCATCTCCCGCTGGAAGTCATCTTCTGGATCAACAGCCTTGTGCTGAGGTGTTGACTGAGGTCCACTGACTTCAGGCACGGGACCCAGGGTCACATCAAGCCTTTCAACCCATTCCAGATCCCGCTTGAATTCAGCCAAACACTGCTTCAGGCCACTCTAGGAAATTCAGACACTGAGCCAGCATGAAGGATATGAGTCAACGGACAAAGCCCTAACCCCCAACAACCGGGTCCGTAATTGACCCTCCGGGCACAGCGCAGGCTGAGTCCTCCCTGGGACAAGAACTCAATCTGACAAGTACAACAGTGTTTCGTGTGCATCCCGTGTCCTAGGACCCCGGCCAGGCGCCCGAGCTCACCACGTCGTTCACAGACTTCTTCGGCCCTTCTAGCACGACATTGAGGCCTGGCTTCAGGAGTCCTCGGGAAAACGCATCCTGCAACTGCAGGGCACAATCAGCAGTCAGTACCGGGGGAGCTAGGGCCCTCTCCCGCGTCCAGCCCAGCGAGCTCGGCTGACACCTACCTCTCGGTCTGTGACCAGAGAATCATCAGAATCCGAGTCCGAACCTGACAGCGGGGGAGTGTCCATGTCCCAGCGAGTGCACGCGTTCACGCTACTTTACTCGCCGGGTGGCCCGAGGCCTACACCGCGGGAAAGGGTCGCCTCTTGCAGCAGCGCTCCGCTCCCACCTCTGGCTCTCACGCCACGGCCCACGTGGACCCAAGCCCCACCAGCCGCAGCTGAACTTTTCGGCCGGGACTTCCGCTTCCGGCCACAGAAGCACACTTCCGGCTTGTCGTTGCTATAGGAACCGCTCCGGCGTCTGAGAGAGTCAGGATTGCTTGGGACCTGTAGGAGTTCTACCGCCGGATACAGGAGTAGTCTGGTGATCCGGAGGGAAAAAGTGAAAGCTGGGAGCGCGTAGCGGGGGACCGTGTGGAGAAGCAGGCAGCGGTGAGGGGCGAAGGAGAGGGAAAAAGCAAGAGCCCCGGGCAAGAGGGGGTGAGGGGGTCGCTGGAGAGGCGGGGGAAGCGGAGGAGAGCTCTGGGGCAGGGAAGGGGGCGGGGCAGGGGCCGGAGGGGCGGGGACTGTCTCCACCCTCACCAGCTGCGCTGGATGTTCCCCAGAACTTTGTGCGGTACCATGTCGACCGTGGTGGCTCAGTCGCTGCATGTTTTTGGTCTTCGATCCCACGTGGCCAACAATATCTTCTTCTTCGATGAACAGATCCTTATATTTCCTTCAGGAAATCACTGTGTGAAATACAATGTAGATCAGAAGTGGCAAAAATTCATTCCAGGTAAAAAACTCTTCCCATCCTGGGGCGCCTGGGTGGCTCAGTTGGTTAAGCGACTCCCTTCGGGTCAGGTCATGATCCTGGAGACCTGGGATCGAGCCCCACATTGGGCTCCCTGCTCGGCAGGAGGCCTGCTTCTCCCTCTCTCATTCCCCTTGCTTGTGTTCCCTCTCTGGCTGTATTTCTGTCAAATAAATAAATAAAATCTTAAAAAAAAACAAAACAAAACAACAACAACAAAACCCTTTCCATCCTGACTCGTACATTATCCATAGGTGCCAGATATAACCCTATAATCCCAACAAGGTTACTGAAAGGAAAGGTTTTGGGCCAACTTAAATATATTTGTTCCATCATATGAATCGAATGTCTCAAATTGACCCTCCTGGCACTGCGCAGGCTGAGTCATCCCTGGGATAAGAACTCAGTCATCACGCCCATTCTAGTGTGGATGGACATTTGGGAAACAGTATTTTTTGTGATTACAAAGCATGCCACTATAAAGTTTCTTCATTTGTGTATGCTCATCCACTTGTGGAGATTCTGCAGGGCACGTAGCCAGGACTAAAATTACTGGGTAATGTGGTAGTACCAATTTACACTTCCACCAGGGTGCATGAGAGTTGCCATTCCCTTGCAGTCTCTCCAACCTTAGCATTGTCCAACTTCCTAATTCTTTGCTAAGTTAGTGGTTGAAAAAGAGTATCTCCTTGTACTTTTAGTGTGCATTTCTCTGCTACTAAAGAGGATGAATAACTTTTCACATGTTTATGGGCTATTCCTATTTAGTCTTCAAGTCTTTTACCCATCTCTCTCTCTCTCTCTCTCTCTCTCTCTCTCTGGTAATTTTCTGTTGATTTATGGACACACTATATATTCTCTATAGAATCCATCCCACTTTGAGGCTTGTGTCTTTTCCTTCTTTATGGTATCTTGATGAACAGAAATCCTTAGTTTTAATGAACTGAAATTTATCAGCCTTTTCCTTTCTGTGTTTTGTTCAAGAATTCTTCCCTACCCCAAGATTATTAATATATTCTCCAATATTGTCTCTCTTAAACTTTATACTTTTGCCTTTTACCCTCTAGGCTCTGAGTTAGGAGGGTGCTTAGTGTGTTAGGGGAATTGCAAGGAGGCTAGTGTGGCCAGAATGGAGTCAGTGGAGGAGTAGGGAGGGTGAGGCCAGATGGAGAAGTCCCAGGGCTTTGTAAGTCAAAGACTCTTACTCTGAGGAAGTAGGAAGCCCTGGGGGACTTCTGAGCAGAGTAACAGGATCTAATTTATGTCTCAACAGGCTTTGTAGCTACTGTATAGAGAACAGGTTTAAGGAGGGGTAAGGGAGGAAGCAGGAGACCAGGTGAGAGAAGACACCGGCTTGGAGTGGGGTGGGGGTAAGCAGCTGGGATAGTGATAGAAAAGACTAAAGAAGGAGAGGTTTTGTAGAAAGTATGGGGAAGTTAGTTCTTGACATGGTAAGATTGGGGTGCCCAATAGTGAGGCAATGTAGATATTAAGTGAGCAGTTTGATTTGGGGTCTGGATACAAGGAAGAGAGGTCCAGGCAGTGATAGAAATTTGAAGGTCATCCACACAGAAATGAAATATAAAGCCATCAAATGTCAGAGATTCTCTTAAGGAGTGAATGTATTTATAAAACAATAGAACCCTAAAGAGTGCCCTCTGGGACCCTCCTACATTTAGTGCTGGGGAACTGAGGAAGAGCTAGCAAAAGAGTCTTTGAAGGAGTAACTGAAAAGATTAGAGGAGATCCATGCAAGAGGTAAAAATATTTCAAGGAGGAGTCTGTCATCAACTGGGTTAAAACAGTGAAAAAGCATTTTACAAGCTTTGCAATCAGCCAACATATATTAAGCACCCATTTGGTGTCAGGCAGTGGTGATTGGATGGGTGGATGGATGGATGCATGGATGGATGCATGGATGGATGGATGGGTGGGTGGATGGATGGATGGATGGATGGGTGGATGGATGGGTGGGTGGGTGGATGTATGGGTTGGTGGATGGGTGGGTGGATGGATGGGTGGGTGGATGGGTAGATAGATGGATGGATGGGTGGATGGATGGATGAGCAAGAAAGCCATGGCCCCTGCCCTCTAGGGGCTCTCACTGTTACTGTGGAGACAGGTATGTATTCAAAGAGCAGGACTTGGAAATGAGCAAGACAAATGCTATGCCAGGTATGGCCTCGGCACGAAATCTCAAAAGGAAGGAGGGAGAAGTTTTCCTTTGCCTCCTCCAGGCAGTCTCATCTATGCTTACAGTTTCAGCTTACAGAGTTCAGCTGGTAACTCTGACCTCAAATCTGCATTTTCAGTCCCAATCCGTCCCTGAGCTTTAGAATCACATGGAGCTATTGGCTAGACCTCTTTACCTGGATGTCCTGCAGTGTAGGTAGCTCCCACACAGTATACCCGGAACAGAATTTATCCTTTCCTTTTTTCTCCCTCTCTTCCCTTAAGACCCTCCTTTGCCAGATTGTCAAATACATGACAAAGCTATAATTACAGGGTGCCTGGGTGGCTCAGTGGGTTAAAGCCTCTGCCTTTGGCTCAAGTCATGATCCTAGGGTCCTGGGATCGAGGCCTGCGTTGGGCTCTCTGCTCAGCAGGGAGCCTGTTTTCCCCTCTCTCTCTGCCTGCCTCTCTACCTACTTGTGATCTCTCTCTGTGTCAAATACATAAATAAAATCTTTTTTAAAAATTTTTTAAAAATATTTTTAAAAAATCTATGATTACAAAAATAATGTAGTGCTGGTATAAATATCCCAGAAAACCAGGTGTATAGATTTACATATGTAAATGAATTTGGTATATCATTTAAGGTGGCATTAGGAATATATGCAGGGGTGCCTGGGTGGCTCAGTCAGCTAAGCATCTGCCTTCGAATCAGGTCACGATCCCAGGGCCCTGGGATCGAGCCCCACATTGGGCTTCCTGCTCAGTGGGGAGCCTGCTTTTCCCTCTGCCTGCCACTTTGCCTCCTTGTGTTCTCTCTCTCTCCCTCCCTGTCAAATTTATAAAATATATATATTTTAAAAAAGCTATAAAAAGGAACCTGTGCTGGGACAACTAGTGAGGTATTTGGGAAATGGGAATCAACTTACATCCTCACTTCATGCCTTTAACCATCCTGAACCCAAGATGAAGTAAAGACTTTAGGGTTAAAAAAAGAAATCAGAAAAAAACTGGAACCAAATAAGCATGAATAAAAACAACATCCTTGGATGAGCTATTTTCAGCACAGAACAGTAGACGTCATCTTCTCCATGACCCCTAATTCCCCCCTACCTATCTGCGTTCCTTCCCAGCTGTCCCCCCTACTTCCCGTCACCAGATGTCAGTCTTTGCTCATTTCTGCCTTTCTCCAGCCTCACCTAGCAACCACCAGGTCTGACTTAGCATTTCTCCCATCTCCCATCCCAACCTTCATATTGCTTGTCACTACCATTCCGTTTTCGAAATAATCTGCCGCCTCCCCCAGTTTCCCTTCCTCTAGAACTGTCTCCCACACAGTTGCCAGAGGGATCTTTCTATGACACACATATGACCCTTCCAAAATTTTCTCCGTGGCATTTCATTTGCCTCTGTGGTAAAGTCCAAACTCTCATGCAAGGCCCCCAGTGACCTAAAACCTGGCTTCTTCACAGTGACTCCCTGAGGCCCTTCCAGAGAGGCCCTGCTGCTTCCCGACCTTGCTGCAGCTCATTGTGAAGCACAGCAGAGGGGGCCCAGGACATCAGGGTTAGCGCATCACCCCTGCCTCGCTCACCCTCCCTGCCCTGGGCTTGAATCCAGGCCGGCTTATCCACACGGCATGGGAGGCACAGAGCCTTGGCCTGGTGATACTTAAAGACACTCAAGGGGCGCCTGGGTGGCTCAGTTGGTTGGGCAACTGCCTTCGGCTCAGGTCATGGTCCCAGAGACCTGGGATCAAGTCCCACATCGGGCTCCCTGCTCAGCGGGAAGCCTGCTTCTCCCTCTCTCACTCCCCCTGCTTGTGTTCCCTCTCTGGCTATGTTTCTCTCTGTCAAATAAATAAAATCTTAAAAAAAAAAAGACACTCAAGAAAATGAATATAATAATAAGTCCAGTCTGCATTACATTCTTCTTTATACCAATGCAGTCATAAAATACAATTTTTACCATTTTATTTTTTAAACCATTTTTATCAAATTTTACCATTAATGGAAGAAGAGGTCCATGAAAATCATAACATGAACCTGATTTCATCTCCCATATAAAGTATTTGACTCTACACCTTTGCCTCAGCCTCTGCATTCTAGACCACAACTTTATTCTTATGCCTGTTACCTCATGGTTGCAAGATGACTGCTCTATCTCCAGATATCACCAACATATTCCAGGAAAATTGGAGGTAGGATGCATCCATCTCTGTTTTTGAGAAGGCACAAGCTTTACCATAAAACCAGTCCAGCAGATTTCTGTGGCTGTCTCATGGTCGGAACATCACATGGATGACCAAACTGCGAGAGAGCCTGGGGATTCCAGTCGTGGGCCTCTCTGCCTCAAAAGTCGAGGAGTATTGAGTGCCAGTGGCTCCGAGCATAAAGGCCTACCCTATTCCACCCCTCTAGACCCACCTTTGGTTTCCCCTGGCTTGCATTCGATTCTCCAGCCATACCCCCACTGTTTGCAGTTCTCCACCTTTCTCCCATTCACACCTTTGCTCTTCCTGCCACTTGCCCCACCTGGTTTTCCTGGCATCCTTCCATGACTTCTTCTACCTCAGCCTCAATCAGGTACCCATCCTCGTCACTTTCCTAATACCCCAGACATAGTCGTACCAAAGGGCTGCTGGGATTGACAGGTACCGTTTGTGTGCCTCTCTCCCATATTGCAAACCTGCCACCGTTGTGCCCGGTTCGTGTTGAGTCATGGTAAAAGCACGATCTGCCCTCACCATCCCCCTTTACCTCTGTTCACAGGCTCAGACAAGAGTCAGGGCATGCTGGCCTTGTCCATCAGTCCCAATCGGCGATACCTTGCTATCTCCGAGACTGTGCAAGAAAAACCTGTCATCACCATTTATGAACTGTCATCCGTCCCTTGTCGGAAGCGCAAAATCCTTAATAATTTTGACTTCCCCGTTCAGAGATTTATTAGCATGGCTTTTTCTCCAGACTCCAAATACCTGTTGACTCAGACGTCACCTCCAGAGTCCAACCTTGTCTACTGGCTGTGGGAAAAACAGAAAGTAATGGCTATTATTAGAACCGACTCTCAGAACAATGCTGCCTACCAGGTATCTCCCCCTGTAACAAGTATCGTGCAAGTTATAAAAAATAGTATGAGCTTAATGGAATACTTTCTATGTGCCAGGAACAGTGTGGTTTCATTTGCATTTTTAAATTTAGCCTCAAAACCACATGTGGTCTGTATAATTATTATCCTACTCTTATACATGAGAGAACTGAGGCTCTTAGAGGTTAAGCCTCTCACCTAAGATCACACAGGTAGTGGGTGGTGGGGGCTAGAGTCCCTGTTTGCAGTGCCTGTCTTCTTTCCTGTGGCCCAGAACTGCTTTCCCAGGTTGGGCCCCGAAATGGATTGGGAACTCACTTTGTCTTGCTGGTCCTGGCCTCTTCCAAGCAGCACTGCTGGGCAGTGGGAAAATTTCAAGAATGTAGTGCAAAGTGGTAGATCTTGAGGAACATGTCCATGAAATTGCAGTTACGTGGAGAATGGAACTTGCCATCATGGTTTGAGGGTAAAGCTAAGGGGACCCTTGTGAAGGCTGATTGATTGCTTAGGCAGTGGGTCCCAGGAGGTTTTATCTTGGTGCAGTCGCCCCAGGGTAAGATCTGGTATTCAGCTTTACAAGTTCAGTAACTCAGATCTGCTCATGTTCAGAGATATGAGCCAGTCAGAGTCTCAGGAAGGGACTCCATAATTCTCATGAGAGGCTACTGGTAAACCCAGCATGTGACAACCAGAATGTTCCTATCATCTACCTGGTATATTTCCTCCCTAGTGATAGAGAACTCAGGAGGTGAAATGAGTAATCAGAGGTTACTTGGTGACCACAGAATCAGACTAAAGGCAGAGAGAGCCGAAGATTGTTTCATCTAGGCCTTGGTGAGGTCAGGTCCAGCATCCCTATTCAGAGTAGATTACCTCCTCTCCACTAGATTCAGTAAACCTTTATGGGACGCCCTCTATGAACCCAGCATTGGGAATATGGAGAAGAAATTACAGCCTGTCAGCTATAGTAGAGGTGCAGGTTGACAGATATTACAATACAACCCATTTGGTAGGAGACTGTGTAGCTGTCAGCAACATGGTCCCTTTCCCCCTGGACAATGCACAGAAACCCACCAGACAGCCCCCCCCCCCCCGCTTTTCCAGCTGAGCCTTCATTCTATTTTGTCAAGACCTGCTTATCTTCTTTTTGGCCTTGGTAAAATTATTTGTGTAGGTTTCCTAGTTTAAGATGCACAGACCCTACAAATATAATGAATCTGTGCTCTTATCAAATATGGTATCAAAATTTGTCATGATTTCATGATGTTTAAAGGATACTCTGAGCTACCTGAAATAAATATTCATTCATAAAATGAGAAGTAATTCTACCAAGATAAGTTTTATCCTTTCACATTTTACAGGTGAGCTTCAATCCCCAGGATAACACTCAGGTTTGTGTCACTGGAAATGGGATATTTAAGCTCCTCCGTTTTGCTGAGGGAACCCTGAAGCAAACCAATTTTCAGAGAGGAGAACCCCAAAACTATCTAGCCCACACGTGGGTGTCTGAAGACAAGATCATCGTTGGCACTGATTCAGGCAGGCTCTTCCTCTTTGAATCTGGAGATCAACGCTGGGAGGCAAGTATAATGGTCAAGGAGCCCTTCAGTGAGGCCAAGAACCTGGAGAAGATCCAAGAATCAGAGAGGTAATGGCACCCCCTCTGGATTGGGTGCTCTTGTGAAGACACGCTCGTCATCCTAATAGCCTTATGCCAAAAATAGCATTCTTTTAAAGTCACTCAGAACCACCCCCCACCTTAAAATCAACTCTTTTCTTTTTCTTTTTTTTTTTTAAAGATTTTATTTACTTATTTGACAGAAAGAAACATAGCTAGAAAGGGAATACGAGCAGAGGCAGTGAGAGAGGGAGAAGCAGGCTTCCCGCCAAGCAGGGAGCCTGATGTGGGACTCGATCCCCAGACTCTGGGATCATGACCTGAGCCCAAGGCAGGTGCTTAACGACTAAGCCACCCAGTTGCCACTAAAATCAACTCTTTTCATCTTCTCTCTGCCTTTCTAATGTTCATCTGTATTCATGCACAACTTTGACAGTTATGACCAAAGCCTAGATTCAATTCTTTTTATTTTTATACCTACTCTCATTTTATAAACATTTCAGCATGACTAGTCTTCAAAACCACAGATTTTCAAATAGACATTTTCCAGTGGTTGCCTAATTTTCTGATTTAATTCAATAACTGGCCACTAAGCCCTTGCAGTATGCAAGGCACCTAGCTGGGTGCTAGGGACACGGGTCCTCAAAGACCTCACAATTTGGAAGGAGCCAGCAGACCCACAAAGAAGTACAGAGAAGTTGTTGGTAAATCTAACGAAAGCATCTGGGGTAAAGTGAGGCTCAGGTTAAGTTTCCCCCTACTATAGTCAATAATAGTCCTATCTCAAACATAGTAGAATGTACTAGACATTGTGTTAAGCACTTTATATGTATTCTCATTTGAGTCTTACCCTATATAGTGCATATTTATATCATACCCATTTTATGGACAGAATAGTGAGACTCAAACAGGTTAGGTGACTCACCCAAGATCATAACACTGTCTGCCTGGCTCTGGAGATGAGCCCTCTAGCCTATGACATATGATAGAGATAGAGTCTTCTTCCTGGATAAGTTTCAGTCCACCATTTTTGACTATCCCCTATACACATGACCTCTCCTTTTTCTGTCGTGATTCTATTAAGAGCTTCCTGATTAGTCCCCCTACCCTCCAGTTTGCTGTGTTCCTAATCCTGCAATGAGTCTGGTGTTCTGAATAAAGCCCAGACTCCTGAAATTGGTCCACATGTCCCTGCCGCTCTGACCCATCTTTGCATCTGGAGCACCCGCTCCTGCCTCTGTCTACCATGCGTGTCTCATGCACTCTTGCTTCTGGGCTCGCTCACGTGTAGTCCCCCCTACCCCACTCCTCTGGACGCATTCACATACTGACATACTCCTGTCTGTTCGTCAGACCAGTCGGGAGTTCTCAGTCTCTGCTCATCTTAGGTGCTTGTACCTCTTCTGTAACTGTCCTCAGAAAAATCCTGTTACTTGCTGACTGGATGCTCCCATCCCATACAGCTGTTCCCTCGCAGTCCTTAGTGCTTGTCCCCTAGACTCTACACTTCTGAGGGCAAGAACTACATCAGTCTTACTAACCATTGTTTCACAGAGTTGTTAACACAGTATAATTCCAATAAATATTTGTTATGTGGATGGAAGGAGGGAAAGAAGAACAGGAGACCCTGGAATCAAATCTCAGCCTTCCCACTTACTAGTTGTATATCCTAGAAAATTCTCTGAGTCACTTTTTCCTAAACAAAAGGAGGATAGGGGTGCCTGGGTGGCTCAGTTGGTTAGGCGACTGCTTTCGGCTCAGGTCATGATCCTGGAGACCCGGGATCGAGCCCCACATCGGACTTCCTGCTTGGCGGGAAGCCTGCTTTTCCCTCTTTCAGTCCCACTGCTTGTGTTCCCTCTCTAGCTGTGTTTCTCTCTGTCAAACAAATAAATAAAATCTTTTTTTAAAAAAGGAGGATAATAATGCAACAACTACAGTAATAATAGTGACCACACAGGGTGGTGAGACTACCAAAAAAAAGTGTCACTTTCCAGTGTTTCTTTGGAGTTTGTATAGCAATCCAAGGCCAAAGGGTGTCATTTTGGCTATGGGGCTCACAATGGGCAATTTCTCTCACACCCAAAGACAGCCCTTCCTTCTCATCCCTAGCTGAACTCGCCTTGTTGGGACTGTCTCTAAACTTTATATGCTATTTTCTTTTTCTAGCCTTATCGAATTTCCAACCATCAGCTCCCCAGTTCCTTCCTATGAACAGGTCATGTTGGCCAGTAGCCACAGCCAGCTGGCCATGCCCCAGGTGTTCGCCATTGCAGCTTATTCAAAGGGATTTGCCTGTTCTGCGGGGCCAGGCAGAGTTTTACTGTTTGAGAAGATGGAAGAGAAGGATTTTTACCGGGAGAGCAGGGAAATCCGGGTAAGGAGAGGATGAAGAAGCAGAACTGGGGTCCTCCTGGCACGTGTTCTCTGTTAGAGCACTGACAGGGAGTTTTCTGGAAGGAAAGGTCTATAGAGCTGAGTGGGAATGGGGACTTGAGCCATTTGTCCCTGTGGGGAGTTTTAGGATGGGATGGACAGAGTGGGGTTTAAAATGGGGAAGATCTGGATTTGAATTCTGAAAGAGAACTTTGGCAAGTTATATTTTTTCTGTGAAGCTTGGTGTTCCAATAAAAATCATATTATGATATATACTGATATTTAACGTCTGACACATAAGAAGCATTCAGTAAATGTTTGTGGAATAAGTGATACAAACCGCTATGGAGAGAAATCATCTGTGCTTGGGGAAGATCCAGGAAGACTCTGGGTGGCTGGTGGTAATCCTTGGAGATGGGTCCTAGAGGAAGGATAACAATTGATGGGAGGTAACAGGCTGGGAATTGCAGGTGGAAGGAATAGGTGAAGCAGAGGCAGCATGGACGGGGAGCAGGTGGTGTGTCTGGAAGATATTCTGCTTCCCAGTGGAGAGGAACTGAAATCACTTGAAAGGAAAAGATGGGAGCTGAGGCTGGTGAAAGATCTCGCATGCCAGCCTGAGGAGTCTATGTGTAATTCAGAAGAAGCATTACACTTAAGAAAAGCAATCTGCAGGCGCCTGGGTGGCTCAGTTGGTTAAGCAACTGCCTTCGGCTCAGGTCATGATCCCGGAGACCCGGGATCAAGTCCCACATTGGGCTCCCCGCTCGGCGGGAAGCCTGCTTCTCCCTCTCTCACTCCCCCTGCTTGTGTTCCCTCTCTGGCTGTGTTTCTCCCTGTCAAATAAATAAATAAAATCTTTTTTAAAAAAAAAAGAAAGAACGAAAGAAAAGAAAAGCAATGTGCCCGTGGTGTGTAGTAGTGGGATTTGGAAGCCCTGGATGTGCAGTGGTTACGAATGCACTGAGGGAGCCAGACTTGACTCTGACCTTATTGGCAGAGTGATTTAAGATGAGTTGCTGACTCCTGCAAAGCCTCTGTTTCTTCCCTGAGAAAGTAGCCCATCCCTGGTGGTTATTGAAAGGAGGAGCCAACAGCTGTGTGAATCATGTAAGGAGTACTTGGTGCTCCTCAGATGAGAGCCATTACCATTGCCATGCTTCAGAAACCATGAAGAGACTGTGTTAGTCCAGCCAAGAAGTAGGGAGGTCTAGTTATGGTAGTGGATAGCAGGCAAAGTGGGAAGGAGAAGAGCCTTTGTGCAGGTTAAGACTGTAGAACTTTCCCTGAGTCCACATGGACAGCCAGGGATAAGGAGCTCCCAGAGATGGTGCCTCGGCTTGGAGACTAGATGCCCAGGAAAAGATACCAGTGATAGGAAAATGGAGGGCGGGGAGGGTAAGAGCAAGGTTGAGTGGGAACCAAGAGGGATTCTTAGGAGTTATATTGCCTACTTTCAAAGCAATTCATTCTTTTGTTTGCTTGTTCACTTCACTAATATATATTGAGGGTTTACCACATGCCAGGTTCTATGCTCAAGGCTGGGGTGCAGTAGGGAAGCAAGCACTCTAAGAGACTGTCCAGTCATAGTCATAGTCAACATCGTCATAGTCATATTGTCCATAGTCAACAGGCAAACAAAGAGACATGAACTGATTGTCACATGGGGATCAGCCAGGAAAAGGACAGTGAGTGAGAAGGGGTTCTGTTCTAGACAGAGTAGCTTGGGGAGGTCTTTTTACCAGACCCTGGAATAAAGTGACTCATCAGTTGGCAATGTGGGTTAGACTTTGGGAGCGAGACAATGTGTACACACAGATGGATGTGCGTGCACGCGTGCGTGTGCGCACACACACACACACACGCACCACAAAGGGATTAGCTTGTCTGGCGCAGAGCTGATGCTTTATGTTCTCTATTTTAAGGACTTATCATTGTGATTACTTTCACTACAGTTGCTTTCATTGAAACCCTCATATTAGGCAAAATCACTGACAGATAAAATATAGAGATGGAGAAAAAGAGGACTGAGGGCAAAAGTTAGCATTTCCTAATTTAGCATCCGAGACAGAATGAGAACCCAACAGAGGACACTGAGAATTAGTGGCTGTTCACTCACTCATCTAACAGATGGCTGTTGCATACCGACCATGGCCCAGGCTTCATGCTCGATGCCTGAGATGGATGTATTAGTCATGGCCACTTCCCCTAAGGACCTCACTGTCTCCGGAGGAGAGCAGCAAGGCAGCACGTACTCTTTCCTTCCTGAGCACTACTATGCACTAGGTACTGTGCTGGCCACTGGGACACAGACAGGGCCCTCAGTCTGTGGGTTTCCATTCTGCTTTGCACAGTGGGATATATGTGGTCACAGAGGACAACTCCCTGGTGATCACACTGAGGTGATCTTAGGACCCACCCAGCTCAGGACAGGGCAGGATGTTTCTCCTTCCCAGAGCCCTCACTCTTCTGGCAGAGCAGGGGGCATTGACTATGGGAAGAAGGAATAGAGGGTATACAAGAGGACAGAACTCCAGGCAGAGGGAGGGAAACTTGAGAGCCTGGTGTCCTGGCCCCTGGGGAGGCAGGTGCTGCCATCACTGCAACAGAATCTAGAAAAGTCAAGAGTAAGACTGAGCAGGAGCCTATGGTTCTGGTGATAAGGAAATTTCAAGGTTGACAAGGACATTTCAATAAATGATGCAGTAAAAGGAAGTAAGAACTGAGTGGGAGGTAAGGACATAGAGATGGTATGTGCAGACCAATGCTTCAAAAAGTTTGGTTGTTAGCAAACAAAAAGAAATGGCAAGGGAAAGGAAATCTAATGTTGCAATGTTTACTTGGGAACTCCAAGGCCCTCTCAGGAACTGCTGGCTGGTGCTGTGTGACCCCTTCTCCTTTCTCTGTCCTGTTACCCACCCCACATGGAAGAGGGTCTGTCACCTTCCCCTCGGCTGCCCTGACATGCACACTGGTGTGCTTGATGAGGCAGCACGCGCACTGGGCTTCTGACAGATGGGCAAGAATGGGATTTAAACTAACACTTGTTTTCGGAGGGACCCCAAACTGAGGTGTAGAGAGTGATCATTTTTATACACACTGCTGTCTCTTAGTCAACCAGTCATCACATAAGGGTGAATACAAAACCCACCGAAACAGAAGTGACTCAGCCCTTCTCCACATCTGAGGAGGATCCCTGGAAGCATGTTGATCTGGGAGTCTGTAAGCCAAAAGTGTCTGGGAGAACTCTGAAAGTCCAAGGACATACCGACTGACAATGTGGGAACATTACTAACAGTTGTCTTGCATCTTGGGCAGATTCCTCTGGACCCACAGAGCAATGAGCCAAGCCAGTCTGACAAGCAGGACATCCTCTGCCTGTGCTTCAGTCCCTCCGAGGAAACCCTGGTCGCCAGCACCAGCAAGAACCAACTCTATAGCATCACTATGTCCCTGACGGAGATCAGCAAGGTGAGCCTTCCCCAGCAACGCTTCCTTCCAACCCCAGGACTGGTTACCACTGAGCTGATTTTCTTTTTTTATTGTTACTTAATTTTTCTTTGCAGTGTTCCAAGATTCATTCCCCATTCCCCACACCCAGTGCTCCACGCTTTAGGTGTCCCCAGTACCCACCACCAGGCTCTCCCATCCCTCCATCCCCCTCCCTCCCACCAGGCTCTCCCATCCCTCCATCCCCCTCCCTCCCTCCCCCTTTGGACACTTGTTTCTGTGTCCAAAGTCTCTGTTGTTTCGTTTCTCCCTGGATTACCCTAGTTCCCATTTACTTTCCTTCTCCCACTGTCCTCCAGGTTACCCCTCATGCACCGCAT